>PVHX01004138.1:80695-130740 GCA_004024805.1 Geosciurus inauris
ACAGGAGAATCAAGTTCAAAGCCAGCCTCATCAATGGCGAGGCGCTAAGCAACTCAGTGAGACCCTGTCTCTACATAAAACACAAAATAGGGTTGGGGATGTGGCTCAGTGGTCGAGTGTCCCTGAATTCAATCTCCGGTACCAAAAGAAAAAAAAAAAGGTCTTTCACCCTATTTTGTGTTTTATGTAGAGACAGGGTCTCACTGAGTTGCTGAGTTGCTTAGCGCCTCGCCATTGATGAGGCTGGCTTTGAACTCGCGATTCTCCTGTCTCAGCCTCCCTGAGTGCTGGGATTACAGGCTTGTGCCACCACGCCCAGCTGAGGTGAAAGACCTTTACAATGAAAACTATAGAACATTAAAAGAAAGAAACTGAAGACAACCTTAGAAGATGGAAAGATCTCCCAGGCTCTCGGATAGGCAGAATCAATATCGTCAAAATGGCCATACTACCCAAAGCACTATACAGATTCAATGTGATTCCAATTAAAATCCCAACATTATTCCTTATAGAAATGGAAAAAGCAATCATGAAATTCATTTGGAAAAATAAGAGAGACCTAGAATAGCCAAGCAATCCTTAGCAAGAAGAATGAAGCAGGAGGCATCACAATACCAGACCTTAAACTATATTACAAAGCTATAATAACAAAAATGCATGATACTGGCACAAAAA
The DNA here is from genome assembly GCA_004024805.1 of Geosciurus inauris. Classification (NCBI taxonomy): domain Eukaryota; kingdom Metazoa; phylum Chordata; class Mammalia; order Rodentia; family Sciuridae; genus Geosciurus; species Geosciurus inauris. The sequence goes on from PVHX01004138.1 coordinate 81,371, forward strand.
TAGACATGTAAATCAATAATATAGAACAGAAGACACAGAGACAAACCCACATAAATACAGTTATCTCATACTAGACAAAGGTGCCAAAAACATATTTTGGAGAAAAGATACCCTCTTTTTAAAAAAAAAAATTTTTTTTTAGTTGTAGATGGACACAATATCTTTATTTTATTTATTTTTATGTGGTGCTTAGGATTGAACCCAGTGCCTTATGCATGTGAGGCAAGCGCTCCACCACTGAGCCACAATCCCAGCCCCAAAGATAGCCTCTTCGACAAATGGTGCTGAGAAAACTGGAAATCTATATGCAGCAAAATGAAACTAAACCTATATCTCTCACCATGCACAAAACTCAACTCAAAGTGGTTCAAGGACCTAGGAATTAGACCAGAGACCCTGCACCTAATAGAAAAAAAAGTAGGCCCAAATCTGCACCATGTCTAATTAGGCCCCAATTTCCTTAACAAGACTCTTAAAGCGCAAGAAATAAAAGCAAGAATCAATACATGGGATGGATTCAAACTAAAAAGCTTCTTCTCAGCAAAAGAAACAATCGATAAGGTGAACAGAGAGCCTACATTCTGGGAACCAATTTTTGCCACACGCACATCAGATAGAGCCCTGATCTCCAGGATATATAAAGAACTCAAGGTCTGGGGTTGTGGCTTAGTGGTAGAACACTTGCCTAGCACAGGCGAGGCACTGGGTTTGATCTGTAGCACCACATAAAAATAAATAAATAAGGGGCTGAGGCTATGGCTCAGCGGTTGAGCGCTTGCCTCGCATACGTGAGGCACTGGGTTCGATCCTCAGCACCACATAAAATAAATAAAGATATTGTGTTCATCTACAACAAAACAAAAATATTAAAAAAATTTAAAAAAATAAATAAAATAAATAAATAAATAAATAAATAAATAAAACAAGGCTATTGTGTCCAACTACAACTAAACAAAATATTTTAAAAAAAAGAACTCAAAAAGCTTAACACCAAAAAAAACAAACAACCCAATCAATAAATGGGCTAAAAAGCTGAACAGATACTTTTTAGAAGAAAATATAAAATCGATCAACAAATATATGAAAAAATGTTCAACATCCCTAGCCATTAGAGAAATGCAAATCAAAACTACTCTAAGATTTCATCTCATTCCAGTCAGAATGGCAGTTATCAAGAATACAAAAAACAAGTGTTGGTGAGGATGTGGAGGAAAAGACACACTCATACATTGCTGGTGGGACTGCAAATTGGTGCAACCAATCTGGAAAACAGCGTGGAGATTCCTTAGAAAACCTGGAATGGAATCACCATTTAACCCAACTAGCTATCTCACTTCTTGGTCTATACCCAAAGTACTTAAAAACAGCATACTACAAGGGTTGGGGATATAGCTCAGTTGGTAGAGAGCTTGCCTTGCACGCACAAGGCCCTGGGTTCAATCCCCAGCAGTACGAAAAAAAAAAAAAAAGATTCTTTAGTCAGCACAGTGGTGCACACCTATCATCCCAGCACTTTGGGAGGCTGAGACAGGAGAATCGCAAGTTCAAAGCCAGCCTCCGCAATGGCAAGGCACTAAGCAACCCTGTCTCTACATAAAACACAAAAAATAGGGCTGGGGATGTGGCTCAGTGGTCGAGTACCCCTGAGTTCAATGCTCGGTACAAAAAAAAAACCAAAAAAACAGCATACTGCAGTGATGCAACCACTTCAATGTTTATAGCAGCTCAATTCACAATAGCTAAACTGTGGAACCAACCTAGATGCCCTTCAATAGATGAATGGATAAAGAAACTGTGATATATATACACAATGGAATATTACTCAACATTAAAAGAGAATAAAATTATGGCAGCTGCAGGTAAATGAAGTTGGAGAACATCATGCTAAGTGAAGTAAGCCAATCCCAAAAAACCAAAGGCTGAATGTTCTCTCTGACAAGTGGATGCTGATCCATAATGGAGGATGGGGCATGGGAAGGATGGAGAAACTTTGGTCAAAGGGGAGGGAAGGAAGAGGATGGGACATGGGGGCAGGAAAGATGGTGGAATGAGATGGACTACAATGCCCTAAGTACATGTATGACTGCACATATGGTGTAACTCTGTATTGTTTACAACCAGAGAAATGAAAAGTTGTGCTCCATTTGTGTACAATGAAAAAAAAAAAGAATATCCTTCCTTTCTGGAAGAACCCCTATATTAATGTAATGAAAAGTCCATTCTCAATGCTCCAGAAGACCTATTACTTAGGAATATTAATTTCAATTCCTGCTACCTCTAGGAGGAATCAATAGGTATCAGAGGGTATGACAGACCAGAACATTAACAAATTATTCCTCCCAATATTCACTTCCTTGTGTAGCCATCTCCAACACTGATTTAAGACATGATATGGTTTGCTTTGGCCAATGGGTTAGGGTTAGGGTTAGGGTTAGGGTTAGGTCAGAGGTTTGTTAATCATTCTGGGACTTGCCCTTTATATTACATCCATCACCACATGAAAAACTCAGTCTCGCCTCCTTGAAGACAAAAGCCAATAGAGAGATATATATCCACCCCAACTGAGTCTCTCAGCTGACCAACAGGCTGAATGCTGTCTTATGAGTGAGTCTAAGCAAGATCAGTAGAATAACCATGCAGTCAATATACATAATTATGAGACATAATTAACTTTTGTTCTTTTAAGCTATACATCAATAGGTCTTTAAATTCTCTGAACTCTTCTGAGTGCATGCCTCTAAAATTATTAACAAAATTCCTGAAATTTTTCTGGACATAATAAATATGAAAATGTATAGTTTCAGGATGACATACTTTCATTTGCCCTTAGAACAAAAATATTAAAAGTCAGAAGTATAAAGGTCATCAACTAATTTTAAGTATCAGAAATATAGATAAAGTTTTTCAAACTCTTACCTCAAGAATTTACTGTTCCCTTCCCCATCATCATCAAAATCCAGCCTAAGGAAAGTCAACAAGAAATACTGTAAGCCTATTGATAACCAAAACACTAAGAAATTAGTATTTCTCAACATACCTACCTATACACTTAACCAAATAGAAAAAAGGAAGTGAGAAGTCAAACAAAGCTACATTACCTCTTTCTCATAGTGCCAAACTGGGCAAAGAAGTTGGACAATAGAAAAAGGGTACTTAATACCAGCCCAACAGTTTCCTGGAGTTGTGGCCTATCTTTGCCAAAAGTTCGCATCAGAGTACAACCTCTACAAAAGGAATAGGAAAGGAGCAAGGCATGGTGGCTCATAGCTGTAATCCCAGCTGCTTGGGAGGTGGAGGCAAGAATATGGCAAGTTAGAGGCCAGCCAAGACAACATGTTAGCAAAACCCTATCTCAAAATAAAATAAGAAGGGTCGTTCAATGATAGAATGCTTGACTAACACATGTAAGAGGTCCAGGCTCAATCTCAAGTACTGCCAGAAAAGGAGATGGGGGAAAAAAAAGAACTAGGAATGCACTCAAAAAGGACAAAAAAAAATTAATATGAATAATTCTGGGTTTGACTGGGTCTTTTTTGTTTTGTTTTGTTTTTTTGGTGTGGCTCTAAGGATCAAACTCAGGGCCTTAAACACATTAGGCAAATATTCTATCATGAGGCTACAAGTTGTGCCTCAGGTCTATTTTTTATTTCTATGGTCTACTCTAAGCCATTTTATAAGCTTTCTGAGCATCTTTCAAAACAATAATATTACATAAGGGAGTGACATAAGACAAGAAGTTGTTAGTCTAAACATATAATACACATTACACTCAAGACACTGAGCTGAGGGAGGTAAAAACAAAAACCTTGCCCTGAAGAGGCTTTTTGTCTAGACAAATACAAATATAGAACAAGTGAGAATGAGCAAATACCATCCAAGGAACACAACCAACATGCTGTGGATGTTCAGTGAAAGAAGCAACTTTCACTTCAAAGGACTAGGGAAGAGTAGGCCAATCTCCTATTAACCTCTGTACTCTACTAAACTAAAATGTTGCTTATGTTATGACTTGAACCCAGTAATCATTCTTGACATCTCCATATGAAGTGTGAGTGTGTATGGTGCTGGGGATCAAATCCAGCACCACTCAGTACGCTAAGCAAGCACTCTACCACTCAGCTATATCCCTAGCCCTCACTCTTAGCATCTCTACTAGTGGGATAACCTAGCATTACAGATCTCTAGATGGAACGCACATGAAGTACACACCATTAATTCTAAAAGTGTTTATTCCTCTTCTTGCTTCCTAAAGTCTCTGATCACCTGTCAAAACCTTAGTCGTTCTGGGAGCTGGGGTTGTAGCTCAATGGTAGAGCACTTGACTAGCACATGTGAAGCACTGGGTTCGATTTTCAGCCCCACATAAAAATAAATAAATAAAATAAAGGCATTGTGTCCATCTATAACTAAAAAACTACTTTAAAATCCTATCATTCAGGCTGGGGTTGTAGCTCAGTGGTAGAGCGCTTGCCTCGCATGCATGAGGCCCTGGGTTCGATCCTCAGCACCACATACAAAGCAATAAAATAAAGACATTGTGTCCATCTACAACTAAAAAAATATTTAAAAAATAAAAATTTAAAAAATTAAAAAAATAAAATCCTATCATTCAGGGCTGAGGGCAAAGCTCAGTGGTAGAGCACTTGCCTAGCATGTGTGAAACACTGTGTTCAATCCTGAGCACCACATAAAAATAAATAATAAAAAATTTTAAAAAGGTATTGTGCCTTTAAAAATCCTGTCAATCTACCCAATAACTCCATTTCTAAGAATCTATCCTAGGTAAATAATTTGAAGTGGAGGGTGTGGGAGGTTTTATGTACAAAGAAGTTCACTGTGGTGTCATATATAATAGAAAATTCTTGAAAACAATTTAAGTGTCCCATTATAGGAATTAAGCACATCCTTTCAAAAAAACATTTAAAAAATCACATTAATATAGAATATGTAACAATATGAAAACAAAGGCTATTGTAGTTGAAAAGATCAGGTTATATAAAACTATGCAAGTATATAATTATTTTAAAATATTTACATATGAAGACTGAAGAAAATACACTAAAAACTATGATTGCTGATTTCAGCCATCTGATCATTCTTTCTAAACTTCTATATTTTCTAATCTTTATTTAAAAGAAATACATAAAAGACAATATATTTTTCTGATTAACAATAATACATGTTCATTTCGAAAATCTGGAAACCAATGAAAAACAAAAGAAAATAAGTCACCCATAACCCCACTACCCAGAAATCTAATGAGTATTCTTTTAACTTTTTCACTATGCACATATTATACTTTTTTCTGATAGTGAAATATTACATACACTATAACTTCTTTTAATATATTAAAGTTTCTGTACTGATGTGTATTTGTCACGTCTAATAGCTATATAGTATTCATTTTTAAATATAACTTTCTCAAATGATGCCCTAATTCTGATATTTACATTTCTTCTGATTGTTTGCTACTATATGTAACTACAATACATTGTTTAAGAGAGTGAATACTAATACTAAACTCCTAAGGTTCACATCCTAAATTGATATCGTGCCACTCACTAACTTTGGTTAGAAATTTACTTATTCATCCCATGCCTCAGTAAATGAGTTAAAATGTATAAAACTCTCAGACATACAGCAAGACTTAATATGTTATTCATTTTGCTACTTGACCCATGGATCACTCTTTCATTACTATTGATAGCAACTAGTTATAATATTAACTACATTTTTTTTTTTAATACCAGGGATGGAACAAGGGCACTCAACCACTGAGCCACATCCCCAGCCCTTTTTTTTGGTATTTTATTTAGAGACAGTCTCATCAAGTTGCTTAAGGCCTCGCTAAGTTGCTGAGACTGGCTTTAAACTAGCAATCCTCTTGCCTCAGTCTCCCAAGCTGCTAGGATTACAGGCATGTGACACTGTGCCTGGCTAGTAACTACCTAATTTTTAAAAAGAAAATGGAAAAAAAAGGGAAAATTTTATACAATAAAGTCCATCATTCCTGGCCCTTTTAAAGCAACCTCCTTTCTCATACTAAATGTAGTATTTTCATACATTAAAGACACTGCACTTGTTTCTTACAAAACTTAGTGTAATCCACCTTGTATTATATTTATGTATGCAATGATTAGCCTTGTCAGAATTCAAGCAACTAGGAAAAAAGGACTATATCTTATTATTGGATCCTATTAGCAATCAGGATAATGTCATATACTAATTAGGCACTTAATATATACTTTTGGAACTGAATGGGCTCTGTGTTTCATATCACAGAAAATAGCAATCACTTAGAAAATAAATATTCCAGAATTCAGCATTCTCTAAATTGTAAACAGAAGCTTATCAAAACGATTTTGAGAACACATTAAAAGCTTAACGAAAGCAGCCAATAGTTTTCTTAGCAATAGTGAAACCTCACAGTCCTTCACCTTGCAGGTTTTTGCTTTAAAAAAAAAAAATTACCTATAAGAAACTTAGATTAAAAACATCAATTCTATAAAAGAAAAAATCCAGGTACTGAGGAGGTATATGACTACAATATAGTAAGCAGTTTAAGTGAGTTAGGAATAGCCAAGTAGGTTAATCAACTAAATCAGTGTTGTTTATAGGAGAAACATTCACAACACTATACTCAAACTTACCCTGGTCGCCGCTTAATAGCTCTCTGGACAATGGCTCCTCCACCTTGCATCCCGGGGGCAGGGTTTCCAGAGGCAATGGCTGGACCTAGCGATGGTACATCTGATGTCATTTCTGTCATATAAAAACATTGAAAAAAATAAGATCTCTGCTTATAATCACTATCATTTGTTGACTCCATGAAAGGTTCAGGTTATGGATAAAATCTCAGTAGTTTACTAGAACACCAAAATATTCATAGCCACATTGGTCGCTTTGAATTTTCACATTGGGAAATGGTTTCACTGTATTTCCGTTTTCCCTACTTTGTAAAGTTTAGAAAAAGGAGCAGCATATTCTGTAGCCTTCACATTTTTAAATTATTTATTGATTTATTTTTTTATACCGGGGATTTAACTCAGGGGTACTCAATCACTGGGCCACATCTCCAGCCCTATTTTGTGTTTTATTTAGGGACAGGGTCTCACTGAGTTGCTTAGTGCCTTGCTGTTGCTGAGGGTGGCTTTGAACTCGTGATTCTTCTGTCTCAGCCTCCCAAAGTGCTGGGATTACAGGCTTGCAACACCGTGCCTGGCTCTGTAGCCTCTTCACTTTTAAAAAGCTTTTATATATTTATTTAGGTACCAGAGATTGAATAGGGATACTCAACTATTGAGCCACCTTCCCATGCCTTTATGTATTTTATTTAGAGTCTCCTTAAGTTACTTAGGGCCTCGCTAAGTTACTGTGGCTGGCTTTTCTTTTTTAACTGTAGATGGACACAATGTCTTTATTTTATTGCTTTGTATGTGGTGCTGAGGATCGAACCCAGGGCCTCACACATGCGACACACAAGGGCTGTACCGCTGAGCTACAATCCCAGCCCCCTGTGGCTGGCTTTGAGCTCACAATCCTCCTGGCTTCAGCCTCCCGAGCCATAATAAACTTTTTTTATATATACCCTTGTTTTATTTGTTTACTTTTTTTAATGTGGTGCTGAGAATCGAACCCAGTGCTTCACACGTGCTAGGCAGCGCTCTACCACTGAGCCACAACCACAGCCCCCATAATAAGCTTTTTCTTTTTTTTGTATCATGGATTGAACTCCAGGGTGCTCAAACACTGGGCCACATCCCCAGCCCTATTTTGTATTTTATGTAGAGACAGGGTCTCACTGAGTTGCTTAGTGCCTCGCCGTTGCTGAGGCTGGCTTTGAACTCATGATCCTCCTGCCTCAGCCTCCCAGGCTTTCGCCACCGTGCCCAGCTCATAATAAGCTTTTAACAGTGATGTAATACTAACTTAAAACAAACTCATACACAAATTGATTTATATTTTCATTCGTGCAACAAATATAATTGAACTACTTTTATATATTTTAATTGGAAAAGCAAACTGAAAAGCCTGAAAGTAATAATCACTAAATTCCAAAACTTAAAATAAAATTATATAGAGTAAAACTGAAGCTGGGTGTGTTGGTACAAGCCTGTATGCCCAGCTACTTGGAAGGCTGAAGCAGGAGGACTGTGAGCTCAAGGTTAGCCTGGGCAACATAGTGAGACCCTGCCTCAAAAAAAAAAATAAATAATTTTTTAAAAAAAGCTACTGAGTGGTGCACACCTGTAATTCTAGCTACTCAGGAGGCAAAAGCAGGAGGATCATAAGTTCAAGGCCATCCTAAGCAGCTTTGTGACACCTGTCTAAAAATGAAAAATAAAAAGGGCTACAACTGGGGCTGGGATTGTAGCTCAGCGGTAGAGCGCTTGCCTCGCATGCGTGAGGCCCTGGGTTCGATCCTCAGCACCACATACCGAGCAATAAAATAAAGACATTGTGTCCATCTACAAAAAAAAAAAAAATTAAAAAAAAAAAAAGGGCTACAACTGTGGCTCAGTGGTAGAGTGCTCTTGGGTTTTTTAAAATTAAAGAAAAAGAAATAGAGGAAAACTGAAAGTCCCTCACTATGTCTCTCTTGTCTGCTCTGTACCACTCACCTCTCCTTCCAGTTCAATTTCATCCACCAGGAATAACTACTGCTAATAGCTAGCTAGGTACATCTTAAATCTTATCAATTTTCTCTCAGTTTATATATTTATGTATCTTTTTATTTTTTTTTAGCTGCAGATGGACACAATATCTTTATTTATTTTTATGTGGTGCTGAGGATCGAACCCAGTACCTCACACATGCAAGACAAACGCTCTACCACTGAGCCACAATCCCAGCCCCTATTTATGTATCTTCAGAATAAAAAAACAGATGCATCTTTTCTTAGTAAAAATGAAATATTGCTCTGCAACTTTTTGTAATTTAAATATATATCATGGATATTATATCATTATATGTATACTGCTTACAAAAATAATATATATATAATTACACATATACCTCATTCTTTTTTATGACTTCACATTCTTTAAACATGTACCATTTATGTATGCATGTATGTGTATGTGTGTATTTGGAATTTTTAGAATTACAAAGCAAATTTTAATATTTTGGTGTATGCGCCACAGGGATAAAAAATACACTCACTCCCAGGAGTGGTCCAGGGGAAAGAAAAGCCACCTGAAGTTATGGAAACATAAAAGGGACCTCCTGCAAACTCAAGGCAAAGGGAATGCCATCAATGCTGGGACCTAAGAAATACACAATGAATCATGAGCATGGTAGGGCTCATAGATGAAGGGCAAAGTAATTGGACACAAAGCCTCAAAGCTATTTGGGCTCCTCCTTGTTTGTCTTTTTTTGCTTCAGTAGCATGATCTCTAAGTCCTTTTACTTATGTGGGAAGCAGCAGAAGCCCATCATCTTGACCATTTCCCTTAAGAGTTGCACTGCTCTTTCACATTGGGATGGGCTCACACTGTTTACCATGGGTCAAGGCTATAGCAACAGCTCTGGCCTGCTTTGGTTATGTCAGCTCATTCTGTCTGACACTGCAGGCCTCCAAATGTACTATATTTTATTCAACCAGTCTCCAACTTGTTGAATAAAGGTTAAAAATTAAGGTTGTTCCCAATTTTTTACTATTATAAATAATGCACCAAGAACATTTACATATAAATCTTTAAGTATTCTTGGTATTTAGGATATATTCCTAGAAATAAAATTTGTTTCCAAGCATATAAGCACTTAAAATTTTGATGGCTACTACTAAATTACATTCTAAAAAGATCGCAACACTACATGCTTACACTAACAAGATATCAGAGAACCTATTTTGCTCATTGACATTGGTTTAGGTTAAAAAATCTGAAATGTGAAATGCTCCAAAACCCCAAACTTTTTTGTGTGCCAACATGATAGCACAAGTAGAAAATCTCACACCTGACTTCAATGTAATGGGTTGAAGTCAAAACACAAGCATACTAAAGACTGTATGAAATTACCTTTAAGCTATATGTTTAAAGGATATATGAAACATAATATATCTTGTGTTTATAGTTGACTATCATCCACAAGATATCTATCTCTCTATATATGCAAATATTCCAAAATTCAAAAAAATCTGAAATCTAAAACACTTCTGGTCCTAAGCATTTCAAATATCGGATATTCAAAAATTTTTTAACCAAATCTTATAGGAAAAAATGATAATTTGTTTTCACTTGCATGTTTCTTTTTAGATTTGGAAGTCATCTGAAATAAGAGTTGACTCTTCATAGCTTTCATATTTTTGTGATGAATAATGTATGCTATGGCTTGGATGCCATTTAATTGTTTAATATGAGTGTCCCTCAAGGGTCCACTATATTAAAGGCTTGATCTTCAGGGTGGCACTAGTGGGAAGTGCTGTGGAACCTTTGGGAGGTGGTGTCTAATGAAAGGTCCCTAGGTCATAGGGACATACCACTGAAAGGGATTGTAGAAATTCACCCATCATGCTTCTTCCTTTACTTCCTTATCCCTCTATCTCCTGGCTCAAAATGCACTAGCTCCCACACACGCTCCGGCCAACATGTAGAAACATCCACAGCCCTAACCAGAACTGAGCAGATTTAGGCAATAAGCCTTTCAACCTCCAAAACTGGAACTAAATAAATCTTTTCTCTTCATAAATGAGTTCCCTCAATTATTTCATTATAGTTACATAAAGAAGACTAATACAATGTGTCCTTTTCTAATAAATTTATCGTATAAAGATTAAGCCCTTTGTCTTTTATGTACTAAGCATATTCTCACCATCTATCTTGCCTTTACTATACAGTTTTCATATTTTTAAATATGTTTAGTTGTAGATGAACACAATATTTTATTTATTTATTTATTTATTTATTTATTTATTTATTTATTGTACCAGGGATTGAACTCAGGGGCACTCGACCAGTGAGCCACATCCCCAGCCCTATCTGTATTTTATTTAGAGACAGGGTCTCACTGAGTTGCTTAGTGCCTTCCCATTATTGAGGCTGGCTTTGAACACGTGATCCTTCTCCTTCAGCCTCCCGAGCTGCTTCGATTACAGGTGTGTGCCACCAGACCCGACTTATTTATTTTTCTGTGGTGCTGGGGATAGAACCCAGTGCCTCACACATGCTAGGCAAGTGCTCTATCACTGAGCCACAACCTCAGCCCACAGTTTTCATTTTTATGTTGTTAAAGTTATCAATGTTTTTCTAAATAGTTCGTAAACTTCTGCCTTGCTTAGGAAAGCTGACCTACCTCCTGGCCTTCTTCTATATTTTCTTAATAAATTTTATTCACATTTTATATCTTTAACTGATCTGGAATTTATTATATATGGTTTAAGGTGGGATGCTAATTACAGTCACGTGCTGCGTAACAGTTTCAGTGAACAATGGACTACGTACAGTTTTAAGTCTATGATATTATATCACCAAATGATATCATAGCCATCAGAGATTGTGTGAATATACTCTATGATGTTCACACAATGACAAAAACCACGGATGCATTTCTCACCAGTTATTAAGCAACATGTGACTATTTTATTCCAAGTATACAACTAATTATACCAACATTCTTTGCTGAATACTCTATCTTTTCCTCACTTATTTGAAAGTATATCCTTTATTACATATTAAATGCCTGTGAACATTTGGTATCTACATTTTCACTCTGTATTAATGTATTTTTCTAATCCTATGTCAGTATTAAACACTTGATTACATCATCTTTTTTTTTTTCTTTTTCTTTTTGGTACTGGAGATTGAACTCAGGGGTCCTCGACCACTGAGCACATCCTCAGCCCTATTTTGTGTTTTATGTAGAGACAGGGTTCTCACTGAGTTGCTTAGTGCCTCGCCATTGCTGAGGCTGGCTTTGAACTCGCAATTCTCCTGTCTCAGACTCCCTAAGTGCTGGGATTACAGGCTTGCACCGCCGCCACCGCGCCCGGCTGTTTACATCATCTTTACAGTATATCCTGATCACATAATAGAAAAAGTTGTTTTCCCCATTATTTTATAACATTTTCTTCTTAAATGTCATACACTAACTTTTGCATTCAGAACAATGATAGATATACTGTTCCCTATTCCTTCTGCTAACTACAACTAAAAATCCTGTGCATTATATATAAAACAAATATGAGTACTTTGAATATTGGTCAGAAAGAGGCAGAATAGCTAGAGACTTCATGACCAGAGAAATGACATCGTGGTAAGTTCCCAGAATTTTCTTTTTATCTCTTATGTTCCAGACATAGGGCTGAAGAAGTCAGAAACCTGGAAATGCCAAGGGATAAAGACAAAAACAGCCCCCAAAAAGCCAGCTCTCTCTAGCCAAAGGATTGCAAAAAGGGACATCTTCACAAAACAAGATAATATTTAGGCAACTGCCTTTTTTTTTTTTTTGGTACTGGGGATTGAACTCAAGGACACTTGACCATTAAGCCACATACCCAGCCCTATTTTGTATTTTATTTACAGACAGGGTCTCACCAAGTTACTTTATACCTTGTTTTTGTTAAGGCTGGCTTTGAACTCACAATCCTGCCTCAGTCTTCCAAGTTGCTGGGATTACAGGCGTGCGCCACCACGCCTGGCTAGGCAACTGCCAATTTTGACAGGAAAAACTATGGCCCCAGTCTTACCCATGTCAGCAAAAGCTGAGTGGGGGCTGGGGTTATAGCTCAGTGGTACAGGACTTGCTAGCACTGGGTTCGATCCTCAGCACTACATACAAAAATAAGTAAATAAAATAAAGGCATGCTTTCTATCTACAACAACAAAAAAAATATATGGGGCTCAGGATATAGCTCAATTGGTAGCATGCCTGCCTCACATGCACAGGGCCCTGGGTTCAATCCCTAGCACCACAAAAAAAAAAAAAAAAAAAAAAAAAAAAAGAAGGAAAAAAAAGGCTGAATGGGGAGTGCAGATTTCCATACTTGTAAAGCTACCACAAGGCACCTCAACACACCTACAGGGCACAATCAGAGAAGGCCAAGTAGAGACTCAGAACTTTCATCTTCCCTGGTTAGAAATAAGGACCTACCCCTTTACTGTGTCCAGGGATCTATAATTCCCACCATCACTCAGCATAACAAGAAGTCCTCACCTCAGGTGTCAAAAGAGACAAAGTGGGCCGGTGCAGTGGCGTAGGCCTGTAATCCCAGCACTTTGGGAGGCTGAGACAGGAGAATCACGAGTTCAAAGCCAGCCTCAGCAACTTAGCAAGACCCTAAGCAACTGAGGAGTATCTAGGTAATGCTTCCCTTTCCCCTGCCAAAATGATGTCAGTGAAAGACAGCAAAAATAGAAGGTTTAAAAATCCAACATCACATAACAATACAAAATTTTCCAGGTTTTAATTTTAAAAATCACCTGTCATACCAAGAATCAGGAAGATTTCAAAATAAATGAATGGATGCCAACACTAAGGCGACAACAACGTTACAATTAACTAACAAACATTTTTAAAGTAGCCATGATAAAAATGCTTCAAAAGCACATAAAAACACAGTTGAAACAAATGGAAAAAAGTTTCAGCAAGGAAATAGGGGTTATAAAAAAACTCAATGAAAAATTTAGAACTAAAAAATATAATAACTGAAATAAAAAGTTCATGATGATCTCAACAACAGAAGACATAAAAGAAATAATCTGTGAAGTGAAAGACAGAACACTAGAAATTACCTAACCTTAATGAGAGAAAACATACTGTAGGGAAAAATAGACATGAAAAAAAACTGACAGAGCCTAGGAAACACTCGTGAAAAAACAAAAACATCTAACATTTCTGTCACTGGAATCTTGGACAGAGATGAGAAGGAAGGTAGGGCTGAAAAAATAACATCTGGAAAATTACTAACTATGGTGAGAGATATAAGCCTACAGATTCAAGTTGTATGAACCAAAAAAAAAAAATCCAGTAAAACACACATCATAATTAAACTTCTGGAAACTAAAAATTAAGAAAAAATCTTGAAAATAGCTACAGAAAAATGGCACCTTAATTCCAAAGGGAAACAGTTCAAATGACATCTAACCTTTCATCAGTAACCATGAGAGGCCAGAAGTAAGTGAAATGACATTTTTTTCTAAGTATAAAAGAACAGAATTGCCAACCTAGAATCCTACACTCAATGAAATATCATTTGGGAATAAGGGGGAAATTAAGACATTGTCTGATAAAAGAAAATTACGAAGAATTTGCCAATGCCAGACAGACCTATCCTAAGAGACTACTTAGAGAAAATCATTTAAACACCAGGGACATTATAAAAGAAGAAATTCTGGTACATCAGGAAAGAAAAAAGACCACAGTAAGCAAAATTCAGGTAAAATCAATAGCTTTACTACTTCTGTGTTTTATAAATTATGTTTAGGTAAAAACTACAACACTGTCTGATGTGTTTCTAATATATAGCTCATATATTTAATACAATTATATACAAGGGATATGCATATAAATGGAGGTAAGGTTTCTATACTCAAAATAGTAAAATGAGCTGGGCAAAGTGGCGCAAGCCTGTAATCCCAGCATTTTGGGAGGCTGAGATAGGAGAATTGCGAGTTCAAAGCCAGACTCAGCAATGGTGAGGTGCTAAGCAACTCAGTGAGACCCTGTCTCTACATAAAACACAAAATAGGGCTGGCAATGTGGCTCAGTGGTTGAGTGCCCCTGAGTTCAATCCCCAGTACCAAAAACAAAAACCCACTATTGATAAAATGATTAACCTATAGAAAGGCAAGAAATAATAGAGAAACAAACTCAAAACAAACAGAAAAGAAAAAATAATGTAGCAGAATTAAACTTCCATATATAAATTTTATTCAATGTAAATGGTCTAAATACATGAATTTAAAAGGCAAAGATAGGCAGAGTGAATCAGAAAACATGACCAAACAATACATGCTATTTACAACAAACTCACTTCAGGACTGGAAGTGTAATGCATATAAATAACTAAAATAAAGGTCCATTGACAACTAAAAAAAAAATTTTTTTTAAATAACATAAATTTGACAATTTAGATAAAATGGACCCATTCCCTGCCCCCCCCCCAAAAAAACCTACAACTGACCCCAAACTAAACAGATTATTTTAATGGCCCCATACATGACGGAAACTGAATTCATAATTTCAAACTCTCAAAAAAAGAAATCTGAGTCCAGATTAATTCACTGAAAATTCTGTCAAACAGTTAAGGAGTAAGACACCTCCCAAAAAACTAGTAATAATCATGTATCAAAACTAGACAAAGGGGCTGGGATTGTGGCACAGTGGTAGCGTGCTTGCCTAGCACACGTGAGGCACTGGGTTCAATCCTCAGCACCACATAAAAATAAAGATATTCTGTCCACCTACAACTAAGAAAATAAATTAAAAAAAAAAAAAAAAAAACTAGACAAAGCCGGGCGCGGTGGCTCACGCTTGTAATCCCAGCACTTTGGGAGGCTGAGACAGAAGAATAGTGAGTTCAAAGCCAGCCTCAGCAACGGTGAGGTGCTAAGCAACTCAGTGAGACCCTGTCTCTACATAAAACACAAAAATAGGGCTGGGGATGTGGCTCAGTGGTCGCATGCCCGAGTTCAATCTCTGGTGCCAAAAAAAAAAAAAAAAACCTAGACAAAGACATTAGGGAAAAAAATTACAGACCAATGTATCTCCTGAATACAAGTATAAAAATCTGAACAAGATATTGGCAAATAAAATTTAACAATATATGAAAAGAATTACATATGACTAAGTGAAGTTTATTTCAGGGATGTAGACTAGTTCAGTATTTGAAAATTAATCAAGGTAATCTACCATATTATCAGGCTAGTGAGGGGAAAAAAAATCACATGATCTAGCCTTGTGCACTGGCACAAGCCTGTAATCCTAGTGACTCTGGAGGCTAAGGTAGAATGATCACCAAGTTCAAGACTAGCCTGGGGAACTCAGTGAAACCCTGTCTCAAAATAAACAAAAAAGTGTTGGGGATATATATATCAGTGGTAGAGTGCCTCTAAGTTCAATGCCTACAACAATAACAAAACAAAAACACATGATCACAAAAAACAGTTCATAAAAAGCATGTGACAAAATTGGACACTCATTCTCAATTCAAAAAATCTCAGAAAAAATAGGGATAGAAATACCTGCAGCTGGTTACATATGCTCAATTGGTCTTAGCATGCCCAGGTCCTGGGTTCAATGCCCAGTATCCCCAAAAGGAAAAAAAACAAAAAGGATGGAGTAGGGAGTAAACAGGGAAACATCCTCAATTTAACAAAACAATCTTTTGTGTTTTTGCACTGGGGATTAAACCCAGGGGCCCTTAACCACTGAGTCCAGCCTCAGCCCCTTTTTTTTATTTTGAGACAGGTCTTGTCGAGTTACTTATGGCCTTGCTAAGGCTTGTCTCAAACTGATCCTCCTGCCTCAGCCTCACATATCACTAGGATTACAGGCATGCACCACTGCCCCTGGCTGACAAAATAACTGACAAAATAATCATTAAAAAACAACAACAAAAATACAGCTAATATTATACTCATGTTAAAATATAAGGTTTGTTTTTCACCTAAGACTGGAAAATGCACAAGAATGTCCTCTTTCACTACTTATATAAACAGTGTGGGAAGTTAAAAATTATAGCCAGAGCAAAAACTCTAGAAAAGGAAACAAAAGGTATACAGATACTATAAGACCCTGCAAAAGACCCCATCAGAGGATGAAAAGACGAGTTAGAGAGATAGAGAAAACATTTGTAAATCATATATCCACAAAAAACTAATATCCAAGGTATAAAAAGAACTCTCAAAACACAACAATAAAAAAGCAAACAGTTCAATTATAACATAAGCAAAAGACATGAAGAGATGTAGCGAGAAAAGTGAAGGAGGCATCACAAAACCAGACTTTAAATTCTACTACGGAGCTATAGTTACAAAAACAGCATAGTACTGGCACCAAAACAGACATGAAGACCAACAGGACAGAGTAGAATATACAAAGACAAACCCACATAAATACAGTTATCTCATACTAGACAAAGGTGCCATAAATATACATTGAAGGAAAGATAGCCTCTTCAACAAATGATGCTGGGAAAACTGGAAATCCACATGTAGCAGAATGAAACTGAACTGTGTCTCACAAAATTCAACTCAAAGTGGATCAAGGACCTATGCCTTAGACCAGAGACCCTGCGCATTCTAGAAGAAAATATAGGCCCAAATCTACATCATGTCACCTTAGGAACCAATTTCCTCAACAAGATCCTAAAGCACAAGAAGTAAACTCAAGAATCAATAAATGAGATGGTATCAAACTAAAAAGCTTCTTCACAGCAAAGGAAATAATCAAGAACATAAACAGACAACCTACAGAATGGGAGAAAATCCTTGCCACTTGCACCTCAGATAGAGCATTAATCTCCAGGATATATAAAGAACTCAAAAAACTTTAACACCAAAAAAAAAAAAAAAAAAACCAAATAACACAATCAATAAATGGGCAAAGGAACTAAACAGGCATTTCATAGAAGAAATACAAATGGTCAACAAATATATGAAAAAATGTTCAACTTCTCTAGCAATTAGAGAAATGCAAATTAAAACTACACTGAAATTCCATCTCTCTCCAGTCAGAACACCAATTATCAAAAACACAAGTAACAATAAATTGTTGACAAGGATATGAAGAAAATGGTACACTCATACATTGCTGGTAGGATTGCAAATTGGTGCAACCACGTTGCAAAGCTGTATGGAGATCCCTAAGAAAACTTGGAATGGAACCACCATTTGACACAGTTATCCCATTCCCCCAAAGGGCTTAAAATCAGCAGACTACAGTTATACACCAACATCAATGTTTATAGCAGCTCAATTCACAATAGCTAAGCTGTGGAACTAACCTAGGTACCCTTCAACAGCTGACTGGATAAAGAAAATGTGGTATATGTACATAATGGAAATGACTTTATAATAATTTTTGCCAGTAAATAAAAAGATCTGGAGACTATCATACTAAGTGAAAAAAGACAATCCCAAAAAACCAAAGGTCAAATGTTCTCTCTGATACGTGGATGCTAACACAATAAGTGAGGGGCAGAGGGAAGAACAGAAATTCACTGGATTAGACAATGGGAATGAAGGGAAGGGAGGGGAGATGTGAATACAAAAGATAATACAATGGGTTGGACATAATTTTCCTCTGTTCATATAAGAACATACCACTAATGAAGCCAGGAGCGGTGGCGCACGCCTATAACCCCAGCACTTTGGGAGGCTGAGACAGAAGAATCATGAGTTCAAAGCCAGCCTCAGCAAAAGCAAGGTGCTAAGCAACTCAGTGAGATCATCTCTAAATAAAACACAAAATAGGGCTGGGGATGTGGCTCAGTGGCAGTACCCCTGAGTTCAATCCCCAGTACCAAAAAAAAAAATTACAGACAAGTATATTAATATAATTCTTTAATATATTATATTCATAACCAAAGTCTGGAAGGTCTCATACTTACTTGTGCCCACTATACCAGGCACTGTTACAGGACCTGGAGATAAATCAATAAATAAAAGAGATAAAAATCCCAACCCTTATAAATTAGACATGTTAGGGGTGACAATATTTAAATGTAAATTATAGAAGTAGGGAGATGAATTAGACTCATAAAAAATGAAACAATAAAGGCCAAAATGAGAATGGCAAGATGAAAAGATAAAGGTTACCTCTAAAATAAATTCATTCATTCATTAGTTCATTTATACTCGGGACTGAACCCAGGGGTACTTCACCACTGAGCTACATCCCCAGTGCTTTTTTTATTTTTTATTTTGAGACACAGTCTTACAACTTGCTGAGGTTGATCACAAACTTGCAATCTTCCTGCCTCAGCCTCCCAAGGGACTTGTACTACAGGCATGTGCCATCATGACTGCCTAAAACTATGTGATTTCTGAGTAAGAAATATATCTTAAAATATATACACATAGGCACTGGT
This sequence comes from Geosciurus inauris, assembly GCA_004024805.1. Lineage (NCBI taxonomy): Eukaryota > Metazoa > Chordata > Mammalia > Rodentia > Sciuridae > Geosciurus > Geosciurus inauris. The sequence goes on from PVHX01004138.1 coordinate 100,401, forward strand.
GTTGTGGCTCAGTGGTAGAGCACTTGCCTAGCATGTGTGAGGCACTAGGTTTGATTCTCAGCACCACATATAAATAAGTAAAAGTCCATCAAGAACTAATAAAAAACATTTTTTTTAAATATATACACATATATTTTTAAAGGAAAAAAAATTTTGTGACATAAAACCACAAGGATGGAAAGAATAGAAAAGCAGTCAAGTTTGAACCTAGAGATCAAATGGAACATTCCCTTGGTAGACCCACAAGAAATGAATTCAGAACAATGGAAAAGGCAGAAAACCAACCTAATTTACACTATGGAATTCCCTAAAGCCTCAGGAGCTGGTGGTTCCACGTACCAGTGTATGTACAGGGCAGTGAGAATGAAAGCTGAAAGGAGAATTAGTCAAAGTGCTCAAGAGAGATGTGGATTCTGATCCTATCCTCCATTCTTTTTGGCCTGAGCAAGTGCCCCTTCCTAACTGTGTTAAAAGGTTTACTTCTCAGACAGTATAAACCAAAGATTATCTAGTCTGGGGAAAACCAGGCAAAGGTAAAAAGTGATAGTTCCACAATGAAAACAGGGAAACTAATACCAATGTATACATACTGCATGTTAGATTTTTCTCTTCTGCTGTACAGATTCTTTTCTGTATTGTTTCCACTTTGTTGGTATCCCTCCTCTTACTAATATAGTATTATCTTCTAGTAGGTTCCTGAGAAAGGATATAATGGAGACCCTGAATATATAAAAATATGTTTCCTCTACTTTATTACTAAATAGTTTGCCTAGGAATAGAATTCTAAACTGGAAATTATTTTACCCTTAGAATTTTGAAAGCATTGCTCCATTGTCTTGTACTTTCTGGTATGACCACCAAGAAGCAAGACCAATTTAATTCCTGATTCCTTCATGCTGTTATTATTGATTCCTCTTTTGAATGTAACCAATTTTTTTCTTTCTGAAGCATGCAGGATATTATATGCATATGTACTTAAATTTTAGCATAATTTGTCTCTTGTGGTTGTGGTTTCATACACTGGTCTGGCCCCTTCCACTTGGAAATTTATGTCCTTTATTTCTGGGACATTTTATTTAAACGAAAGCAAAAAGTCCTGTAAAAACAAATAAAAATTAGCCAAGTATGCAGTGACACATACCTATAATTCCAGAGACTAGGAGGTTGAGGCAAGAGGATCTCAAGTTCCACGCCAGCCTCAGCAACTTAGTGAGGCTCTAAGCAACTTAGTAAGACCCTGTCTCAAAATAAAAAATAAAAAGAGCAGGGGATGTAGCTCAGTGGCAAAAGTATCCCTGGATTCAATCCCAAGGACACCCCCCCCCCAAAAAAAAGGGTTGGAGGGTAGCTTAGTTGTCTACCATGCAAAAGAGCCTGGGTTTGATCTCACTACCACATGTGAAAAAAAAAGAAAAAAGATACAAAAAATTAAAATGGGGAAATGAGGAGTGTAGAGGATTGCTATATTTTGCTAACAAACTTATAAAACTATGTAAGTTTTATGATTTTGATTAATAACTTTAATTGGACTAGGGGTATGGTTCAGTGGTAGAACAATTGCCTAGCATGTCGATTCCCAATACCGAAAAATAATTTTTAAATAATACATATGAGATATCAACCAAGATGAACACATTAAAAAGTACAAAGAAAAAAAAAACCCTGCTCATTGTTCAGCATGGGCAATTAGAAAATCTGTGCTTGTCACCAAAGATACAAAAAAGTTAAGAAAGGCAGAGGTTTAAAGGAAATACCGATGAAGAACTATGTAGTACGTTAAACATTATTCAGAGATTGTTTTAAATAAATAAAAATATAGAAAAGTAAATGCTGAACAAGGTAGGAAGAAAAGCAGCCATTAAAAAGGCAGGTAGGGGGCTGGGGTTGTGGCTCAGTGGTAGAGTGCTTGCCTCGCATGCGTGAGGCACTGGGTTCGATTCTCAGCACCACATATAAATATAAAGGTCCATCAACATCTAAAAAAAACTTTAAAAAAAGGCAGGTAGGTAGCCGGGCACAGTGGCGCGCCTATAATCCCAGCAGATCGGGAGGCTGAGGCATATATACATATGAGCTGGGGCTCAGTTATTAAGCACCCCTGAGTTCAATCCCTGGTACAAAAAAAAAGAAGGCAGGTAGGTAAGCAAATTGGTAGAAATGAAGGAAGCTGCTTGGCTTACTATCTAGTTAGGAGTTTAGCCCCAGGCATGACACAATAGTAAGAAGCATACAGAAAAAGAAAATGAAAATGAGCTGGACACTGTGACGCACACTTGTAATCCCAGCACTTAGGGAGGCTGAGACAGGAGAATCGCGAGTTCAAAGGCAGTCTCAGCAATGGCAAGGCGCTATGCAACCCAGTGAGACCCTGACTCTAAATAAAACACAAAACAGGGCTGGAGATGTAGTTCAGTGGTCGAGTACCCCTGAGTTTGATCCCCGCTACCGAAAAAAAGAAAAAGAAAAGAACAGGCAAAAGGCATAAAGAAGGGGACAGTCGGTCAGAAAAAAAACAAGCAATAAAGTGTTTCTTTCTGGGTTTCTTTTTGTACGAGGGATTGAACCCAGGGGTACTTAACCACTGAGTCACAGCCCCAGCCCTTCCTCCCTTCTTCCCTTCCTTGTGATCCTCCTGCCTCAGGCTTCTGAGCCACTGGGATTACAGGCATGTGCCACTGCACCTGGCAAAGCAGTGTTTCCGAAACCAAGTTTCAAGAAGCAGCTCATCAAAACAGTACAATTATGGAGTAAAAGAACTCAGGAAACAATTCCAGTATAAACCTTAAAAGTTATTGAAAGAGGGGCTGGGATTGTAGCTCAGCGGTAGAGCGCTTGCCTTGCATACGTGAGGCCCTGGGTTCGATCCTCAGCACCACGTACAAAGCAATAAAATAAAGACATTGTGTCCATCTACAACTAAAAAAAATATAAAAAAAAAAAGTTATTGAAAAAGCTGAAACACAAAACTATGAGAAAATATAGGAAGTTACACAAAAGATTTTATAAGGGCTGGGGTTGTGGCTCAGTAGCAGAGTGCTTACCTAGCATATGTGAGGCAGTGATTCAATTCTCAGCACCGCATACAAATAAATAAAATAAAGGCCTGTTGACAACTAAAAAAATACATATATATATATGTATATATATGTGTGTGTATATATGTATATGTATACGTGTATATATATACACATATGTATATATGTGCATGTATATATGTATATATGTATATATGTGCATACACATATGTATATATATATATATACGTATACATATACACGTATACATATAAAGATTTTAGGAAACTGTACTCTTTCAGCTCCCTGTTCAGCACCTTGCATTCTCTCTCCATCCCAAGTAATGCTATGCCCTAAAGGCTGCCTGATGTGATATTTTATCTTCTTTATCTACTAAATTGACAATACTGGACCAGGATATAGCTCAGTGGTGGCAGAAAACCTGCCTAGCCTACACAAGCCCCTGGGTTCAAATCCCCAACACTGAAAAAAAAAAAAAGTAATACCCTGCCCTCCTTTTCTCAAAAGTCATCCACTGTACTACATCTCAGTAGTAAATGATACCACGACACAATGAAAAAAGTCTTGTCATTCAGCAATTAAGAATGCTGAGTAGGGCCGGGCAAGGTTGCACATGCCTATAATCCCAGTGGCTCCAGAGGCTGAGGCAGGAGGATTGTGAATTCAAAGCCAGCCTTGGCAACAACAAGAAGCTAAGCAACTCAGTGAGACTCTGTTTCTAAATAAAATACAATACAGGGCTGGGGATGTGGCTCAGTAGTTGAGTGCCTCTGAGTTCAATCCCTGGTACTAAAAAAAAAAAAGAATGCTGAGTAGGGCTGGGGCTATAGCTCAGTTTGTAGACTGATTGCCTAGCATGCACAAGGCCGTGGGTTCAATCCCCAGAACTACAGAAAAAAAAAAGTTAAGTATGCTGGGTGCAGTGAGAATACGCCTGTAAATCCAGCCACCTACTTGGGAGGCTGAGGCAGGAGGATCTCAAGTGTGAGGTCAGCTTCAACAACTTAGTGAAAACCTCAGCAACTCTGCAAGATCCTGTCTCAAAACAAAAAATAAAATGGACTGGGGATGTAGCTCAGTCGTAAAGCACTGAATTCAATCCCTAGTAACCCTCACCCCCCAAAAAGATTAAATGAGATAATACATGTGAGGATTGATATAGATAATACATTTAGAACACCTAACATACTATTAATAAACTTTAATAATAGTTGCTAAAGTATTACAAATGAATTATTGATGTCAATGGCTTTATCTGTATTCTTCTTGAAAAGGTATTTTCATATTAACATAAGGAATAAACCACCAATGCTGGGTTTTACATTCATTCATTTATTCAACAAACATGTACTGAACTCTGGTCCTATGTACTAGGCATTACTGTAAGAACTGGCATACTATGGTGAACATGGAAAGCAAAAGTGCTCTCATTAAATTTATGTTCTAATTACATTATTGAAGCCATAAAATTTACTTTCTCCATTCAAACTATGGTGAAAACGTGGAGGGAAAATACAAAAGGGAAAAAATGATGAAACAAGACATAAATTTAGAGAATTTATCTGAAAAGTCAAAGATAGTTTCTGATGTAGAGACTAAATAACAAAATAGGAAAGTACGCTGACATATAGAGGAAATTAATAAATGTGTCCATTCCTTTCTTTGGGTTTGTTTTATTATGAATGAAAGAACTGTCTTGTTTCCAACTCGAACATTCACCAATTCTACTTACTGAAATCACCATGACATGAGGCAGCATTCTTAAAACAGATGGAACTAGAAGTAGGACCTATCACTAGGTGTGGTTTTCAGAAGGGCCTTCAATGTGTTCTTTTATTGTTACATCTAAATGAAATAAACTATATAACCACAGAAAGACCGGACAGAATTTTTACTCTTGTATACTTTTACAGGACTGTAACACTACAGAATTAACATTAAAAATAAATCTTATGACTAGTCTGAGGGAAAAAAAGATGGCTCCAAAGATAGTTTCCATTGGTTTTGGAATTAAGCAATTTCAAGATGTTATGACCTATCTCAAGAAAAAAGGATTTTTTCTTTTGTTGCACTGATGTAGAACCCAGGGTCTTGTACATGCTAGCCAAGTCTTCAATCACTGAGCTACATTCCCAGCAGGTTTCATTTTCCTGAGTATTGCAATTTAGTTTTTGAAGAACACCCACCAATTGGCATGTGGAAATTCCTGTTGTTATTGCCTTAGACGAAAGTCATCCATATAGAAAACACAGGAAGTAAGGGCAATCTGACTGTGACATCTGTCACCCCCACTGATCCCCAGGGTTGATTTGGCTGATCTGGCGGGCTAGGTGGGTGTTGCCTTCCTCTGTCACCACTACTCCATGTACATCTCTCCCAAAGCTGTCCGCTCATGAATAAGGATATGGAGGGGGAACCTGGGGATATAGCTTAGTTGGTAGAGTGCTTGCAAGGCATGCATAAGGCCCTGGGTTGAAATCCCAGCACCACAAAAAAAAAAAAAAAAAAAGAGTATACTAGGGGCTGGGGTTGTGGCTCAATGGTACAGCGTTTGCCTAGCATGTGTAAGGCCCTGGGTTTGATCCTCAGCACCACGTATAAATAAAATAAAGGTATTGTGTTCATCTACAACTTAAAAAGAGAGAGTATACGAGGAACTGCCCTCCCCTATTAGAACTTCCAAACAAGGTCTCAAGGACCACACAGAGAACACAAAACACTTTCTCAAACATAAAACAACATATTATTCTCATCTCTTAGTTAACTATTTGAATTGGGAAGGGAGATTAGCATGCCAAAAATTAAGCTGAGACCACTATTTCAAAGTAACAAGAAAACTAAAGTTCCGAGAATGCAGAAGTACCTACCTCTTAATTTCTAAGAAAATACAGAATATTCAGGATGGTGCCACCAATCTACTGCATAAAAGGTAGGCAGATTGGGATTCCTTTTCAAAAATGTTAATTGTGGGGCTGGGGTTGTGGCTCAGTGGCAGAGTGTGCGCCTCGCACGTATGAAGCACTGGGTTTAATCCTCAGCACCACATAAAAATAAATAAATAAAATAAAGGTATTGTGCCTATCTACACCTTAAAAATATTTTTAAAAAAAGGTTAATTGGTGGGCTGCGGTTGTAGCTCAGCGGTAGAGCGCTTGCCTCGCATGCGGGGGGCCCTGGGTTCAATCCTCAGCACCACATACAAAGCAATAAAATAAAGGGCTGGGATTGTGTCTTAGTGGTAGAGCGCTTGCCTTGCATGTGTGAGGTACTGGGTTCGATCCTCAGCACCACATAAAAATAAAAAACAAAATAAAGATATTATGTCCATCTACAACTAAAAAAATGTTGATTTTATTTCAATTGCTGAATTAGTAAAATACACTTAATACATTTTTGAGAGGTCTTTGCAATTTAATATATTTTTTAAAGATTGGGGTTTTTTTTTTGTTGGGTTTTTTTTTTGGTACTGGGGATTGAACTCAGGGGCACTCAACCACTGAGCCACATCCCCAGCCCTATTTTGTGTTTTATGTAGAGACAGGGTCTCACTGAGTTGCTTAGCGCCTCGCCATTGCTGAGGCTGGCTTTGAACTCGCGATTCTCCTGTCTCAGCCTCCCTAAGTGCTGGGATTACAGGCTTGCACCACTGCGCCCGGCTAAATTTGGGGTTTTTGTTTGTTTGTTTGTTTGTTCTGGCAGTATGGGGAATGAAGATAAGGTTTCACATGTGCAAAGCAGTGCTATCTACCACTGCGCTATATTCCCAATCCTCTTAAAAAGTATCTTGACATCTTAATTTTACAATGCCTGAATTACTATTTTTCTATATCTGAAAAAGGCAAATAAAGGTAATAGATAAGAATTTTGTTAATTGATGCTCTTAAAACTATAATTATACAGGTGAAAATTACATTAAAAGAAATATTTTTCCTAAATGTCAGCCTTACAAACCTGAACAGCACTCCTTTTTTGCCTTCTACTATATTTTCCATCCACAATAAATTGTGCATAACAGAACAAAGACTTCTCTGCTAATGAGAATACCAAAATCAACAGAAGAAAAGCCTACACTCACTACAAACTAATTCACATCTCGTGTTTGAATATTGAATTGTAAATCAAATCAAAACCTAACCTTTTCCCAGCTAGTCGTTTAGTGCACTACAAACTGCATATCCAATTTAAAAAGTGTTCCTCACATTGTACATAACTTTCCTATGTTAACATATGAATAACTCCACATCACATACCACCACAAGAAAGGGAAGTCATACTCCATGTATGTATAATGTCAAAATACACTGTCATATAAAACTAAAAAGAATTTTTAAAAAATGAAAAGTAACATTGTTAAAAACATTTTTTTAAAAAGAAATTTTTTTAAAAAAATGTTCCTCAAAACTGTTAGCAACGCATACACAAGAAAGACTACTTGCCACTGGTAAGTAGAATTAATGAAAAATAATAAAGTATGAAGAATTACCAATTCATACAGAGAAAAAAGGTCATCATCTTAGAACTATCACTTCAACACAACATAGAGACTACAAAATACATTTTATTCTTCTGATCCAACACCACATTGAGATATGATGAAAAAAGAAAGAAGCCACCAGCAGTGGTTGAGCACTTGCCTATTATGCACAAAGCCCTGAGTTCAATTTCCAGCACTTTAAACAAATAAATCAGAATAAGTACAATTAACATGAAGAAATGTTGTTATTAATCCTAACTAAAGGTTAACTTAAATAAAGCTTAAAAGAAAAGTGAATTTTGGAGGCGGGTGGCGGGGGTACCAGAGATTGAACTCAGGGGTACTCAACCACTGAGCCACATCTCCAGCCATATTTTGTGTTTTATGTAGAGACAGGGTCTCACTGAGTTGCTTAGCACCTCAGCATTGCTGAGGCTGGCTTTGAACTCACGATTCTCCTGTCTCAGCCTCCCAAAGTGCTGGGATAACAGGAGTGTGCCACCGCACCCGGCTTAAAAGTGAAATTCAAAAAAAATCTTTTGAAAACATATAAGATAGAACAAACAAGAACTATAAGGAAACAATCAGTACTCAACTCCAGCAAAAATAAAAAGAAAATTTTCAAAAAAAAATAGGATTGATGTCCCTGGTCCCTAAAATGGTTCGAAGGTAAGAAGGTACGACAATGTAGCAAGGGATTCTGACCAAAAAATCACTTACTGTCTTTTCACTGAGCACAGTACATTTCTACCCTACGTCCCTCCATTCATAGATCTTATTTTCCAAAATTCAATAGGCTACTAAAGTCGTCCACATCTACGATCTCTTCCATTTGATAGAAAGGAGCAAAGGGAAAAATGAAAAAAAACACATTTTCTTATTTATCATGTTCTGAACATGGGACTGATAACAGAACAGATGGAAGAATTTTTTTAACATCAAAAGAGACATCTAGGGGCTGGGGCTGTATGTAGTTCAGTGGTAGAGTGCTGGCTTCGCACGTGTGAGGCACTGGGTTCAATCCTCAGCACCACATAAAAAGAAATAAATAAAATAAAAGTATTGTGTCCACCTACAACTAAACAAAATTTTTTAAAAGAGACATCTAAATATTGCAGAAGCAAGCAAAGAACAATAAATAAAATCATCTGTTTCATTAACAAGGGTCTTGAACCAAAAAATGTAATTTTCTGATTAGAGATTTAAGCTGATTGATCAGCTAATGAAAATACCATCAGGGGCTGGGATTGTAGCTCAGCGGCAGAGCGCTTGCCTCGCATGCATGAGGCCCTGGGTTCGATCCTCAGCACCACATATAAATATAAAGCAATAAAATAAAGACATTGTGTCCATCTACAACTAAAAAAATACTAAAAAAAAAGAAAAAAGAAAATACCATCAAGAGATTGTCTTTCGGGGCTGGGATTGTGGCTCAGCGGTAGAGCGCTTGCCTCGCATGCGTGAGGCCCTGGGTTCGATCCTCAGCACCACATACAAACCAATAAAATAAAGACATTGTGTCCATCAACAACTAAAAAAATATTAAAAAAAAAAAATAAAAAAAAAAAAAAGAGATTGTCTTTCTGATGAGTGTTGTTTAAAACACAAAATAAAATAAAGAAACCACACCCATACAGCTGGAAAAAAGCTTCTGACATGTGCATTAAGACTTATTTACCCAGGCCACTTCTTAATAAGAGAAATGCTTTGCAATTTGACTAGGGTTATGTAAGGATTTTGCAATGTGTGATCAGTTTAAAATCTTGTTTATTTACTCCCTAGTTCACAGATCAGTTATTTCGCTCCAAGGTCAGGTGTCCCTAACAGCATTTTACCAACTGTAATAGTTTTATTCCATCACTCAGCACTTATCTTCAAGAGAATTTTAGTCATTAATTTTATTGCCCTTTCCCATAAAATATTAAAGATTAAAAAATTAATATTGATATGTGACATATCAACATCTTCAAATAGCTCTGTTCCCAGAAGCATTGTGGAAAAGACAGTAAATTTCAGTGATTCAAATGTTAATGTCAAAACCTAGGTATTGCAAAATAATACTGCCTTTCAGAGACATAAAGAAATTCAAATTTAAATTTCAACAGTGGATGACAGCAAGGAATCCTTCCTCTTCCAACCTCCCTCCACCTTTTTTTGGGGGGTGGGGGGTAGTACTGGGAATTGAACCCAGGGGCGCTCTACCACGGCGCTCTTCCACCCCTTTCCTTTTTATTTTGAGACAGCGTCTAAGTTGTGAAGTTAACCTGGAATTTGTGATCTTCCTGCCTCAGCTTATGAAGTAATCACACCTGATCAAAAGTAAGGATTTCTGGGAAAGGATATATTTTACTTGGCTAGAGAACAGCCAAGGTCAGCAAGGTCAACTACGCCCCCTAAAATGAAACATTTCCTAGGGAGAAATAACTGTAAAATAGTGAAAAGAGGATTGGGAGTAAAAATTCGAAGATTTGAACTCTCTAAACCTGCATTACAACCTACTCCATCTCTTAGACATGGCCAGCTAGATTTTAATTAATGTTCACTGAGAAATGGCATGGAATTAAACTTTTTCTGAAAGAATGGGAACTGTCTCAACCTAGTTCTAATAAAATTTAAACCTGGGGTTTTGGACCGAAGATATGTGCGGAACTCCAACCATTACACAAACCTCTGCCCTCAGCAGCTGAAGACAAAAATCTACAGGCCCTCTTAATACTTAAAAAGCAAATTTCAAAACACAGCTCGAGGAAATAGTGGGAGGTAAAGCCTAGAGTTCCCAAAGCACATATTCAAGAATTTTAAATTTTAAAATTAAATCTAAACGCAACGCCTCAGCTAAACAAGCAACGTGGTCCAAGATTTATGAATCCAACTACTCTGAAACTAAGCTACTCTGCCTACAGTTATTCGGCACCAGGCAGCTTTAGCCCGCACAGGGTTAAAAGAAGACCACATCACAGACCAGAACGTCGCCAGAAGAGTGGAGGCCGGCCAGGCTGCTGCCCCTACAGAGTTTGAAACAGGGAACCCCCAAGTCCCACTCGCCGGCTCTCTCTGTCCCACTCGGGTACTCCGTTCCCCAGGATCGGCCCCTCCCCCACGTCACGCCCCTCCCCCAACGCCCCCTAGTCGCCCCCGCCCGCCCAGCGCCTTCAACTCAAGCAACAGCCGCACAGTCCTGGGTCTCCGCAGTTGTCAGCCCCTTCAGCCCCTCCCCCTTTAGAGGAGCCCCAGTCCTCCGTCTCCTCACCGGGGTTAGCAGTAGTCGCCGCCATGGCCTAGATGCCACCGCCGCCGCGCCAGCAACCCCCCAGTAGGAGGAGCTGCCGCCACCGAGCCGGAGGAGGGAGGGGAGGGAAGAGCCACTCCCCAGAAGCGGCGCCCCCCTGCCGCCACCGCTACCGCGGAATCCAAGATGGCGGATACAGCAACCCCCCACCACCCCGGCCCCTGGGTGGAGAGGCCCCGCCCTCATGATGGGCGGGGTCAGATTACAGCCAGCCTCTTTGGGAAAACTGACCAATGGAAACGCTAAATTGACTAGGGGGCAGAGCTGGTGACTGCGCCTGCCGGCCCATTGAAAGCAGGGCAAGGAAGAAATCCAGCTGTCTCCCTAAACACGCCTTCTTTGCGTCAGAGGGAGGCCAATGACCAGTTGACGTCAGTGAAAAGCAATGAAAAATGGGTATTTCACTAAAAAGTTTGACTTGGTAGTTGTTTGACCGGCTGTTGTCCTGCAGACGATTTACTTCCTAAATCTTTAGGTGTTCTAATACTTCACATTGTGGAAAAAAAATTCAATAACTAATTTTTGAATGTCTTCTAATGGATCTGATAGGATAAAAGGATCTGGGCACTTATGATTTGGTAAGGGAAATAGTGACAGCCAAAACCAGAGGCAATGAAGAAGTTATTTTTGATTAAGGGAAAAGGGATAACATCCTTTGGTTAATAAAAAGGACGAGTGGCAGGTTTTCATTAAGGAAGTGATAAGATGATGACTGCACACATTGATTTCTAGTAATAGGAAGCATTGAGCACTTTAGACTGCTTATATGTATTTTCTCATTTAACCCTCACAACTACACTATAAGGTCTATTCTATTATTATTTTCATTTTGCAGATAAAGAAATAGAAACAAAGAGAGGTTAAACAAGGGACATCCAGCAAGTAAATCCAGTAGTGGTGTGAAAAGCAAAATGAAGGAGTCTGAGACTCGAAACCTTTTCCAGCCATCCCCGTTCTGAGCTCTACAGATTTAGAACTACAGGGTACTATAACCTTTTAGTGTATCTTCACAAATAGTTTAGTATGAATTTAATTAGATTTTAACAAAAATCCTATTATGCTATTCTTATGTGTACTACAAAGATTATATAAATTCATTTATCTCATTTAGCTAAAAGGCAATACATTTTAAAATACTTTGCATATTGGTTACATTTATTAAAATTTCATTTTTTTTTTTTTTGTTACCATTTTGTTGTTACACTTCTAATTCAACAAAAAGAAAAAAACCCCACTTAGCCAGGTTCAGTGGCCCATGCAACTAGAGAGGCTGAGGCAGAGGATCACAAGTTCCAGGCCAGCCTAGATAACTTAGACCCTGTCTCCAAAGGAAAAGAATTAAGGGTATAGCTCAGTAGTAAAGTGCCCCTGGGTTCAAACTCCAATACTGACAAAAATAAAAACATAAAAAGTAGTACAATGAAGCATAAAAAATAGTGATGAAAAAAGTAACAAGTATTTCAATTGAAAATTACAGGAGCTGGGATTATGGCACAGTGGTAGCGTGCTCACCTAGCATGCGTGAGGCACTGGGTTCGATCCTCAGCACCACATAAAAATAAAATATAGATATTCTGTCCACCTACAACTAAAACAAAAATAAAATATTTTAAAAAAAGAAAAAGAAAAAGAAAATTACAGTTGAGGGCTAGAGTTGTGGCTCAGTGGTAGAGCACTTGCCTAGCATGTGTGAGGCACTGGGTTCGATTCTCAGCACCACATATAAATAAATAAAATAAAGGTCTATCAACAACTAAAAAAAAAAAAGAAAATTACAGTTGAGAGCCGGGCATCATGGCACATGCCTGTAATCAATCCCAGCACTTTGAGAGGCTGAGACAGTAGAATGGCAAATTCAAAGCCAGCCTCAGCAATGGCTAGGCACTAAGCAACTCAGTGAGACCCTGTCTCTAAATAAAGCACAGAATAAGGCTGGGGATGTGGCTCAGTGGTTGAGTGCCCCTGAGTTCAGTCCCCAGTACCAAAAATTAAAAATACCAGCACTCAGGGAGGCTGAGACAGGAGAATCGCGAGTTCAAAGCCAGCCTCAGCAAAGGCGAGGTGCTAAGCAACTCAGTGAGACCCTGTCTCTACATAAAACACAAAAAAATAGGGCTGGGGATGTGGCTCAGTGGTCGAGTACCCCTGAGTTCAATCCCCAGTACCAAAAAAAAAAAAAAAATTAAAAATAAAGAAAATCAAATTGAATTTACTTAAGCAAGATTCAAGTGCAGATATAGAATGTGAATTATATGTCTTTAAATGTGATAAGTTCAGGTTGGGGTTGTAGCTCAGTGGTAGAGCACTTGCCTAGCACGTGTGAGATGCTGGGTTCGATCCTCAGCACTACAAAAAATAAATAAGTAAAATAAGGGTATTGTGTCCATCTATAACAGAAAAATATATTTTTTAAAGAAATATGGTAAGTTCATGAAAGCAGCCAAAAAAATTAAATGTAACTAGGAAGTACAACTAAGAATATTTAAAAATTGGATTTTTTTGGACCAGCAATCAATCCATTTGTCCTGCTGCTCGCTCTTTGTTAGGAAATTTTTTCAGTCAATGACATGGAAAACCATTGAAGCATCAGGGGGTGGGCAGAGGGGAGGGAAAAGAGAGGGTATAGGGGAATGAGAGTGATCAAATTATGTTCTGTGTATGTACAAATATAACAATTCCCACTATTATGTATAATTTTTAAAAATTTTTTTAGTTGTTGATGGATCTTTATTTTATTCATTTGTTATTTATATGTGGTGCTGAGGATCGAACCCAGTGCCTCATGCATGCTAGGCAAGCGCTTTACCACTGAGCTATAGCCCCAGCCCTATTATGTATAATTTTAATGCACCAATTTAAAAAGAAAAGAAAACCATTGATGCTTTCAAAACATTTTTAAGCAAAATGCAATAACTTCTCTGAGTAAAATGTATTTTTCCAAAAAAAAAAAAAAAAAAGCAAAACAATGTTTCCTAGTGTGACATGAATGAATTTTATGGATAAAAGAGATGAAGTTTACATCCTTTATAGAAAAAAAGTTGGTAGAAGTCATCTTGTTACAAAGATGTTTGTACAAATAGCTACAAAGTTAATAACAAATATTTAGCTTAAAGAAAGTATAACAAGCTATTGGTAAAATTCTTTATTAAACATTACCCAGAATCAGGGTATACAATGTGAAAGGTCAATATCAGCACTGTACCTGCTAACAGATGTTTGCATTAAGAGTGGACACCTCTGTACACAATATGATGGCAGTTCCATTGCAAATGGTAAGATTGCAAAACCTTGATTTTTAACTTCAAAAACAAAATATCAGCCAGGCATGGTGGCACATACCTGGAATCCCAGCAGCTCACAAGGCTGAGGCACAAGAATCACAAATTCAAATCCAGCCTCAGCAATTTGGCAAGGCCCTGAGCAATTTAGCAAGGTTCTGTCTCAAAATAAAATATAAAAAAGGAGTGGACACAAGCCTGTAATCCCAGCGGGCACGGTGGTACAAGCCTGTAATCCCAGCACTTAGGGAGGCTGAGACAGGAGAATCGCGAGTTCAAAGCCAGCCTCAGCCAACAGCAAGGTGCTAAGCAACTCAGTAAGACCCTGTCTCTACATAAAACACAAAATAGAGCTGGGGATGTGGCTCAGTGGGTCGAGTGCCCCTGAGTTCAATCCCCAGTGCCAAAAAAAAAAAAAGGCACTAGAGATGTTGGCTCAGAAGTTAAGCATTTCTGGGTTCAATCCCTGGTGCCAAGGGCGGGGTGGGGGGGAAGAGAACAAAATATCCATAATGTGCAATCATCCATCTTATGCAATACATGAGAAGAAATGCCCTGAAACTTCCTGCTTAATTTATCATTAAAAATTCAAGTTACAGTGAGGTTGGTGGCATACTCCTGTAATCCCAACAATTTTGAGGCTGAGTCAGGAAGATCACAAATTTGAGACTAGCCAGGCAAAATAGCCAGATTGAGTCTCAAAATTCAAAAAGGGCTAGGGATGTAGCTCAGTGGTAAATTCTTACCTAGTATGCACAAGTCCCTAGGTCCATCCTAGCACTGAAAAAAAAAAAAAATCAAGTTATGGAAGAAGATATTTTTCATTTAGATAAGAATTACTGTGTGGGCAGTCTGGAAAAAGTCATCTTGGGATCAAAACTGATGGAGTTGTGTTTTGATGCAGAACGGATCTTGTTCCTACAAGAAATATTTCTCCTAAATTTGGATTCAACATAGAACAAATTAGTACAAACCATAAATACAGTAAAAGAGCAGCCAGTGAGCAAAATCTTTGAGAATAAGTAGCTAAATAGGTATTTTTTCACAATGAAGTATAGATATCAGGACTAGGTAAGATGCAGTTATAGTTTTTTGGTTTTTTTGTGGGGGTTGTTTATTTTGTTGTTGTTGTTTTTTGGGGGTTTTTTTTGTTTTTTTTTTTTTTTGGTACCAGGAATTGAACTCAGGGGCACTCGACCACTGAGCCACATCCCCAGCCCTATTTTGTTTTATGTAGATACAGGGTCTCACTGAGTTGCTTAGCACCTCACCATTGCTGAGGCTGGCTTTGAACTCGCGATTCTCCTATCTCAGTCTCCCTAAGTGCTAGGATTACAGGCTTGCACCACCGCGCCCAGCTACCAATTTTTTATTTATTATAAAGAACTTTAATATGCAGTTGTGCCAAAGTTTTATTAGGTATCCCTGGATAGAATTACCAGGTTTAGCCAATAAATCTCATAGGACAGATTAATTTGATTTTAGAATTAGCAATAAATATTTAGTATGATTTTTTTCTTCTTTTTTTTTGCATTTGTTACAACTTTTTTAAATTTACCTATACCTCTTCCTTCCAACATTGCTCAAGGAGGGTAAGAGCAACAATAAGAGATGCTGTTGCCTTCTTTCATTTTTTTTTTTGTTTTTTACAAATTTTCTTTATTTGTTCTTTTTAGTTATGCATGACAGTAGAATGTATTTTGACATACCATACATACATGGAGTATAACCTCCCTTCTTGTGGTTGTACATAATGTGGAGTTACACTCATCACGTATTCATATATGAACATAGGAAAGATATGTCTGATTCATTCTACTATCTTTCCCATTCCCATCTCTTCTCCTTTCCCACCCTCCCCCCGTCCATTCCAGAGAACCTCCCCCATCCCACCTATCATGAGTCAGCATTCACATATCAGAGAAAACATTAGTTTTTTGGGATTGGCTTATTTCACTTAGCATAATAGTCTTCAGTTCCATCCATTAACCGACAAACACTATCATTTCATTCTTCTTTATGGCTGAGTAATATTCCATTGTGTATATGTACCACTGTTTAGTATGCTTTGAATGTTGCACAGGACAATTTGCACTAAAGAATTTTTATATTTTACCTGACAACCCTACTTTTGGAGGATAAAATTTTAGGGAATGTAGATTCAGGCTATTTGGGGGAGAAAAAAACAGAAAAATCAAAAAACAAAAACAAAAAAATCCACTTAGGTAAGTAGCTCCTGCAGAAATCTAGGAGAGAAATTATGATAACTTGGCATATGCCATTGAAACTGAAAAGAAAATCATTTCCACAAATACTGTTGTTACAGAAAAACCAACAAGTCCTGACATATAGTTAAATGGGAAATGAAAGATTTTTGTGATGACAAAAGCTTTTGGATATCAATAACAGAGACAAAATCTGAGTGAAAGTTCAGATTTGTTCAGTTGAGTATTGCTAGTGAAACAGCCAGGTAAAAATGCTTATAAAGCATAGGAAATCATAGGACACCTGACCAAAAGAGAGGTGGGCTCTAGACTTAAACTTGTATATCAATTTTGAGAGACTTATTGGTGCAAAGAATGTCAGCACAAAAGTCAAAAGAGATGAGAAAAAGGATTTTAAAAAAGAAAGAAAGAGGGGCTGGGGTTGTGGCTCGATGGTAGAGTGCCTGCCTAGCATGTGTGGGACACTGGGTTCGATTCTTAGTACCTCATATAAATAAATAAAATAAAGGTCCATTGACAACTAAAAAATATTAAAAAAAAAAAAGAGAGAGAGAGAGAAAGGACTGGGAATGTTACTCAGTGGTAGAGTACTTATCTGGCATGCATGAGACCCTGGGTGCAATCCTTAACATCACAAATAAACAAATAAGAAAACAATAAAAAAGGAGATTTTTTAAAAGGCAGTGAGAAAAAGAATGCCTTAAAAATGCCTAATTTAGATTATGGAAGAAGGTAAGAGATAACCTGGTAAGAATCAGACAATGGAAGTCAAAGGAATTTCAAGATAAAAGAGTTTGAGCAACAGCATCATATATTCAGAGAGACTAAGAAAAATAAGGATGGATAGTTAAATCTAAGGACTGGAAATCAAATTGCTAGGGGGTAAATAAGTAGAGGCAGCTAGTTATTATAGATCACTTTTTCAAGAGATATGGCAATGAACAGCAAGTAATTAAATGGTATCTGGGGGTAGACATAGGGTAGAGATGGAAACAGTAAACTGTATCTATAGACGGAGCTTGTGGAAAGGGACAGATTAAAAATGCAAGATACTGGGCACAGTGGTACACAGCTGTATTCCCAGCAGCTTGGAAGGCTGAGGCAGGACGATTGCAAGTTTGAGGTCAGCCTCAACAATTTAGCAAGGTCTTAAGCAATTGGGACCCTGTCTCAAAATAATTTTTTTGTTGGGGGAGTACTGAGGATTGAACCCAGAGGTGCGCTCAACCACTGAGTCACATCCCCAGGCCTTATTTTATTTAGAGACAGGGTCTCTCTCTCTCTCTCTCTCTCTCTCTCTCTGAGTTGTTAAGTGACTTGCTAAATTGCTGAGGCTGACTTTGAACTTGGAATCCTCCTGCCTCAGCACCCCCGACCCAGCCGCTGGGATTACAGGCGTGCACCACCACGCCTAGCTCAAAATAAAAAATTTTATAAAGAACTGGAGATGTGGCTGAGTGCTAAAGCACATCTGGGTTCAATCCCCAGTACAAAAAATAAAAATAATAAATAAATATGCGGGGCTGGGATTGTGGCTCAGTGGTAGAGTGCTTGCCTCGTGATGTGTAAGGCACTGGGTTCGATCCTCAGCACTACATAAAAATAAATGATACTGTGTCCATCTACAACTAAAAAAAATTAAAAACAAAAAACAAAATAAATAAATAAGCAAGAAAATGTATGTGAGCTGTGAGCGGTGGCGCACACCCGTAATCCCAGCATTTTAGGAGGCTGAGACTGGAGAATCACGAGCTCAAAGCCAGCCTCAGCTATGGCGAGGAATGAAGCAACTCAGTGAGACCCTGTCTCTTCATAAAACACAAAATAGGGCTGGGGATGTGGCTCAGTGATCCAGTACCCCTAAGTTCAATCCCAGTACTGAAAAAAAAGAAAAAAGAAAAGAAAACGTATGTGTCTGCCGGGCATGATGGTGCACTCCTATAATCCCAGCCGCTGGGGACGCTGAAGCAGGAGGATCACAAGGGCTGGGGCTGTAGCTCAGTGGCAGAGTGCTTGCCTAGCATGCGTGAGGCACTGGGTTCCATTCTCAGCACCACATATAAATAATAAATGAATAAAATAAAGGTCCATAAGCCAGCCTCAAGGAAAGCAAGGTGCTAAGTAACTCAGTGAGACCCTTTCTCTAAATAAAATACAATATAGGGTTACTGATGTGGCTCAGTGGTTGAGTGCCCCTGAATTCAATCCCCAGTACTCTGCCCCTGCCACGCCCCCCAAAAAATGAAAAGAAAAAGTATGTATCTGAGAAAACAAGGGAGATGAGGAGATAAGATTATAATGTGGGGGCTGGGATTGTAGCTCAGCGGTAGAGCGCTTGCCTTGCATGCGTGAGGCCCTGGGTTCGATCCTCAGCACCACATACAAAACAATAAAATAAAGACATTGTGTCCATCAGCAACTAAAAAATTAAAAAAAAAAAAAAAAGATTATAATGTGGAGATAAGACTACATGTGGAAATGTTACTCTCAGAAAATCAAGGCAATTTTTTTTACTAATTAAATATAGACGTTTTGAAGTGGAGGAAAAGAAAGTTTAACTCACCTGTGATGACTTTGGTTCTCAAAGAGCTGGTGAAACTTCTACTGAGAATAATGTAGAAATGGAGTTGGGTATGCTGTGCAGTTGAGGAAATTCAATTTGGGAAGTCAAGTAGGTATGAATAAAAGGAAAAGGTTGTCAAATACTCCCAAAGTTAAAAGGCATATGTGTTCATGAAACTGCGAAGCATTGTTATTACTTTCTCTGTCTCTCAGAGGCCTGTGAAAGAGAGCAAACACAGCCGTTTTCCAAGAATTGGAGGTAGACAAATAAACAAATTAGATCAATATTCTGGGGATGGAAGATTCTAGAGCTGCAGAAGCAGCACAGTTTAAAAAATCTTTGGAAGGGGTTGAGACTGGCCTGGGAAACTAGTGAAGACAGAAGTTAATGCTGATAAGAAAGGTTGAATTCTGGACGCTGACAATGATGGAAAGCAGATTCAAAATCAAGTGAGTGGGAGCTGCAGAGGATAGGCACTGGGAATATGTACCCCAAAAAGTTATGAATAAGTGAAAATTTAAATTTAATTTAAAATGTGGCTGTGTGTATAAATAAAGATTAATAAACCCTATCAAATGGGGAAAGGATAGGTGAAGCAATGTGCAAAAAAATGTACAAACAATAGACTCAGTACTATTATAATTAGAAAAACAAAGTTTTTCAAAAAACATATTATTTTTAGCCTATTAGCTGAATGAATATTTCAGAGATTGATACTTACCTGTATTCATGAAGCTTTAAAAAAAAAATAGACATTTTTGAGAGCTGGGACTATAGCTCAGTGGTAGACCACTTGCCTAGCATGTGTGATGCACTGGGTTCAATCCTTAGCACCACATAAAAATAATGAATAAAATAAAGGCATTCTGTCCATCTACAACTAAAAACAAAACATTCAAATAGACATTTTCATGCCTATTTATGGGAGTATAAACTGATAATCTTTTCAGTGTGTATTTTGTAGTACCACTTAAAATTCTGAATATGCATGTCCCATAACATAGCATTTATATATTTAATATTTTTTAAAATTTATCCCATGAAAACATTTCCACAAGTACCTAGAGAAATATGCACAAGGATATTCATTGCAATGTTATTGTATAATTATTGTATAATAACACAAATCAAAACAACTCAAATATCCACTACCAGAGAAAATGGAGTACCTGAGTGCTTAGCAGCTATTAAAAAGAATGAAGCAGATTTATATGTATTAAAATGGAAAGATGTCCAAGATATTGCATTAAATGGAAAAAAGCATAAAATAAAGTATTTTTAAAATAATTATAACAGCCAGGCACAGTGATGCACACCTGTAATCCCAAATGATTCTCGAGGCTGAAGCAGGAGGATCTCACATTTGAGACCAGCCTCAGCAACTCAGCAAGGCCCTAAGCAACTTAGCAAGATCTTGTCTCAAAATAAAAAATAAAAGGACTGGGATGTGGCTCAGTAGTTAAGTGCTCCTGGATTCAATCCCTGGAACCTAAAAGTAAAAAATTAATAAAACCCTTTAGAGGGCTGGGGTTGTGGCTCAGTGGTAAAGTGCTTGCCTAGCATGTATGAAGCACTGAGTTTGATCCTCAGCACCACATAAAAAATAAATAAGATAAAGTTATTATGACTAACTACAACTAAAATATTTTTTAAAAACCCTTTAGAAAATAGTGGTAAATTTTGCATTAGAAATATCTATAATAACCAAGCTAAGTGAAATCTGATCCAAATGTCCCTGGTAAATTCTTTTGAAAAAAGGAGGGAAAGATTTCAAAGCTTTACTGATCCTGTTGACAAGTAGTTCTCAAATTTGAGCATACATTGTAAAGATTAGACGACCAGGAAGGAGAAGAATTAAGCCACTCGGCAAGGCTTTATTGGAATACACACCCTCAATCCAAATCCCCCGTCCATCAAAGTGTGTCCAGAGAAATGGCGCTGGAGCTTCCATGCACAAAGAATTTCAAGAAAACCCAGTCAGGAAGGGGAGGGTTTGGAGGTAGGAAGAGAAGACCAGAGTCCTTCCTGGATAGGTCAGGAAAACCCACTGATTGACAGGACGTGTGTCTACTGGTAGCGTCAGCATCTGGCTTGCCACTGCATTCTGCAGCTACTGACTGGTCCCCCTAATTGAACATCCTGGACCCTGACCAGACCTAACATCCCCGACTTTTTGGTGATATAGGACAGCAGATTCGGTCTGGCTGCTTCATGCGGGATTGGGGGCATCAAGAAATGGGGGTGCAGCTGGGGCATTGGTCAGGCAGGGAGGCAGACGCAGGGGTGTGGGAGCCTCTGGTTGTTAGTCATGTTGCTTGAATGTAGAAGCACCACCTGTGGGTAGGAACATAAGATTGGGAGAGATTACTGATTAGCAGAAAAAGAAGGGGGGGGTTGCCGAGAAATTTTGAGTTTGGTGGGAGTCCAATGTGATGGACCAGTCCAAGGCTGGTCTATTCTATAATGAAATTTGTTCAAGTTTTTAAGTAGCGATTGCTGCATAATTAAGTCCTCTTGCCCTAGCCCAGAGGCAATGAATGGGGGCCAAGGAGAGCCCAACTATTACCAATAGAAAGATAGCCTTTTTGCCCTAGAGAGTGAGGTTGTAACAAGTTATGGTAATTCAGCCTCATTGTATAGTTAAGTCCCTATAACAAGGCTGGAGAGGACAAGGCATGTAAACATAGTATTTAGTTTCTAATGTCACAGATGTCTATCTTTAAATTATTTTGAATGCCCAGGAATGGCTGTGTTCTTGGTTTTGCTAGGTGTTTAAGATGAAGCAAGTCAAATTGACTTTTGTTCTTACTGATTGTTAAGAGTCACCTTTTGGTCTCCTGGGAGGCATCCTTGAGGAACTTGAGGGCAGCAGTTAGCTCTGTTAGTGCCATCTGCGTTAGGATAGGTCAAGGTCTGGCAGTGACCATCTGGCTTCCCTGGGAAGCATGAGAGAAGGTTCCCTCTCTTATTGACCTTCCTGTTCATCGTGTGGCATTTGATTGGCTCTTAAATTCTCTAACGGTCTCAGAAATCAGGAGGTCCTGTGGCCCAGAGGTGCAGAGAGCCTCTTAGAGAAGTTCCTTTATTCCTTGGATTTAGGTTGACTCAAAGGGCAAGAGCCAAATACTGGTTTTCTTGGCCCTTTAATTTTAGTTTTTAAGTCTTGATCTTAAACACTCAGCAAGCCAATTTCACCAGTCTTAAAGTAAGGGTATTGGGCTTTAACTTTAAGGTCTATTCTATAGGTCGTGGCTGATTTATCTTAAAATAATTTGGGTTGGTTGTTTTTGAAGTAGTACTTCTGTAAAACATTAACATGCAATTTTAGGAAAATATAAAATACAATTAACAACAGTAAAAACATATTTAGTTTGTGTAATAGCTTTGTCAAATTTCAGATGAGTTACATATTATATCCCTGTTTGAGATCCTAATGATCTTTATAATAAAATTAATCCTTTGAACATATCTTTAAAAGAATTAGAGTCTGGTCTACATTGAAGCCATTTTAGTAAGCTGGAGACAGAACTATCTCAGGTAAGACAGGACTCCTTGCAAAATTTTAGCAAAATATTGAATAGATTAGGTCCTCATTTATTTAAAAAGATCATTCTGATGTAAAAATAACTTAAAGCCTTATTGATGATAGGTTCAGTTATAAAACATTAAATGATATAAATTGATACCATATAAGTTCAGTTTGGAGAACATCAGCTTGATATACTGCTCTTTTAAAACTTTTTTACTTTAAAGCTTGTATATCTGAAAGAAATGAACATATTTAATATAAAAATAGAACTGGCAGCACCATAATTGTATTGATGTTTTATCACAGGCAAATTACTCCATTTTAATAAGAAATACCTTATGTTATTTATAGTACTTTAAATGAAACAGTAAAAACCTTTAGAGATTTATAAACCTTTGTGTTGAAAGAAAGGACAATTGACTTTAACCTTTAGATTTAAATTAAGTAAGCTCATATTAGTCACATGGTGGCTGTCCTCTGAGGGAAGCAGGGAAATTTCTGTAACACAGAGAATTATTAAGGTAAGTATCTTAGGAATTCACAACTGGTAGGGTAATACAGAGGCAGATGGCAAACCAATGATTTATATAGCTTAGCATCCTAGATAAGGGGGAAACTCAGGTTTCAGCATGAGGGTGCTGTTTAGATTTGAAGAAGCATAATTACCTAATCAAAGCCAAACATAGTCCATACAAGTAAAACAAAAATAAACCTTTATGACCTCTTGTTTAATTGGCTTTCAATTCTAAAATAGAATTAGGCTGGTTTAGAGAATTACATTCATTTACCATTTATGAAAACACAATGTTAAGTAATTTTGTTTCTAATGATGACAAAGCAATTTTATATCCCCTTGATAAAATTTATCAATTATGAAACATTAAAAATGTTACCCTATGCATAAGAGAAATAGAGGAACACTGGAGGCGGCATGGGGGACGTGGGGGGCAGGAAAGGGGAATGGGTATAGTAAAGATGGTTGATTGAGATTGTCATCACTACCCTTGGTGCATGTATGAAAACACAATTGGTGTAACCTTATCTGGTTTGCAACCAGAGAAATGGAAAAACTGAGCTCTATATATGTGCCATGACTTGAAATGCAATTAAATAAACTAATTTAAAAAAATTTAAAAAATAAACAAATAAATAAATAAATAATAAAAATGTTACCCTATGGAATTTAAAGGAATTAAAAGTATTTGGTTTTGGATTTGACAGTTAACATTTTATGTAACAAACACATATGAGTACTCAATATCAGATCTGATTTGCTTATTTTCATTGAAATACCAAGACATTAGACAAGCATATTTAACAGTAACATTTTCCCTTAAAGAAATTTTTGACAATGAGATATATATTGGACATTTAATAGACATTAACATGTTATTAGTCCTTTGACCACGTGGAAAGACTTGTGAATTATTTTAAAGACGGCTTTATTTTTGTTTACCCAATTTAAATTGAACCTTTTAAATTATGTGAATTAAAGATATTTGGATCCATTTTTTTTTTAGGTTTAATTGATGAGCGCTCATTATCTGTGCCAATTTTGATAGCAAAAATATAGAAGTTAAGAAAAGAAAGAGTCTTAGGGAAAAAAGATACGGCCGGTAAACATAAAAAAAAATGCAGGGTGGGCTGTAAGTCTCTTGTCTGTGGCAGCCAGGCTAGTGTGCCCCAGCGGGGCACGCCGACAGTGAGAGACACAGGAAAGCAGGGTGGGCGGGCCAGTAGCTCACAGATGAGCCAGAGAGAGAGCTCCAGCTGGTAGCGTGGGGAGAGCAGCCACCCTGGGTTGCCAGAGTGCCTGCGCGATGGAGCGAGAGACGCAGAGACGCAAGGCGGGCAGGCCCCGCCCAATGCTCGATCTCTGCATCCCGCCCTGGGACCGAGGTCAGCTCTGCTTCCTGGGAAGGTGGCGCTGCAGCTCGGGGGAGCCAAGAGTGAGGGGAGGCGGGGCAGGCGGGCACCAGTGAATGCCTCGTTCCTGCCCTCCGGCAGTGGGACTGAGGCCGGCTTTGTTTTCTCCGGCGGGAAACTGCTGGGACATTGCTTCGGCTTTGGAGGGGGGGGGAGAGCGCAGCGAGAAGAACTTGAAAGGACAGAACAGAGGGGAAAGAAGGGAGGGGCAAGAGCGCGCTTCCAACAAAGCCTCGATGAAAGGAATTTCTGTCCGTTTCCCCATGCGGTGACAAAAATTAGTCAAATCAGTGAGGATTTAAAAATCAAAGTTCCCCCTAGAGGCCATTTTGGTCCATTATCTAAGCCATAGTACAGTGGAGTTCCGAGGTCTAGAGAAGAGTTGGGGTACCCTGTGACTTCTCAGCGGTCTTGGGGAGTGGGCGGGAACATAAATTGGTGTCCCAAAGAATGCTCGCACCCATGGGAGAACGGGGCCAGGCGGAAAATTGAAGTGTCCTTCGAACTTTCCGGGGCCCAGACGGCAGACAGCGAGTGGCTAACACGGGTACTGGGAACGTCTTCCCAATCTACGTGGCCTCGAGCGGACAGAGGGCCCACACACACGTGTGACTTACAGGATGGGCCTCTGGAGTGAACGGTGGGGGTGGGGCAAGCTGAGAAGTCAAAGGAAGGGCGGGGGGGCCTACCTCACTCTTGTTGGTCTGGGTGAGGAAGACAAGGAGCGGCTCAGGAGTTCTCCCGGTTCGGTTCAGAGGGCTTGCCTCAACCCTGGTGCAGAGGAGGTTCAAAACCCTCCCGGGTTTCAGCACCATTATGTAAAGATTAGACGACCAGGGAGGAGAAGAATTAAGCCACTCAGCAAGGCTTTATTGGAATACACGCCCTGGGGCCCAATCCCCCGTCCATCAGAGCGTGTCGGGAGAAATGGTGCTGGAGCTTCCGTGCACAAAGAATTTCAAGAAAACCTGGTCAGGAAGGGGAGGGCTTGGGGGTAGGAAGAGAAGACCAGAGTCCTTCCTGGATAGGTCAGGAAAACCTGCTGATTGACAGGAGGTGTGTCTATTGGTAGCGTCAGCATCTGGCTTGCCGCTCCATTCTGCAGCTACTGACCGGTCTCCCTAATTGAACATCCTGAACCCTGACCAGACCTAACATACATTACATCACATAGAGGAATTGGTTAAAACCCAGACACCAACACCACTAAGATTTCTTATTCATTAAGGCTGAGATTGAGATCCAAGAATTTGCATTTCTAGCAAGTTCTGAGGTGAGTTCTTTATCCAGAGACCCATTGCATAGGCCAAAAGGCTGGTTACTGATCCATCCATGTGATCATACCTAAAAGGTATTACCTGAGTTATTAACCTTGGCTGTCCTGGCCTTGGCAGAGTTGTGGAAATATTCCTCCACTGATCTAGGCTCCAGTTTAATCTAGTGGGATCATTTTCTCACCCACTGTGGGAGTGTCTGAAACTTGATCCTGTTTTAGTTGAACTATTCATGAAGCTTCTGAGTTCAGTGTGGGAGTCGGAAGAGAGAGCCACCAACTTCTCCTTTTGTAGGAGGGGGTTGATAAAGAGAGGAAAGGCTGCCAAGAGATGTGCTTGAGTAGGAGGAGACTGTGCTGGCAACAGCCAAATCCAGCCTGGGATAGCTCTCTCAAAAGGTAAATAACGACCCATATTGCCTTCCTGGTGTTGTTTTCAACTGGGAAAAATTCCAACAATCCTGAGTTTAATAGCACCTTCCTGTGAACTTGGGCAATATGAGGGAAATGACTGGGGGAAGTAAAGAGCTTTGTTCTGTCAGAGCTTTTTTAGAAAAGTGAAACTTACACCTGAGAAGGGATGATCTTGGCCAGGGTCTCTCTTCAAGGTAAGTTGGGGAAACCACTGATTAGTCCTATTAGAGACTGTTTTTGATTTTAGGAATTATAGTAATATTCATTATTGTGTTTCTTCACCAACATTTCTCCCTTTAGGCTAAACTTAAGGCCAGGAGAGAAATGTTTGGTCTTTTTAGTTTGGGGGCATTTTTTAAAAATGATATGGTACTATATGGTGGGAAGAATG
This sequence comes from Geosciurus inauris, assembly GCA_004024805.1. NCBI lineage: Eukaryota > Metazoa > Chordata > Mammalia > Rodentia > Sciuridae > Geosciurus > Geosciurus inauris. Next base: position 126,798 of record PVHX01004138.1, read on the forward strand.
AAGACATTAGGAAAGAGAACACATGGAAAAGAAGAGGTGATTGATCTTTTTGGAAGTTAAAGAGAAAGTAACTTTGTTAAAGATTCATAAATGCTATTTTGTTTCTTACTTGAGCAAGACAAGATTTAACATAAACCAATAGTCATGCCCCACTTTCTTTTCCCCCCACACTAGTTCTGAGCAATGAAGCTACTTGTCTCAAACAAAACAGAAATCTTTAAAGTCACTTTTAAAAATATTTCTAGGATAAGCTGGGCACTGGCGCACGCCTGTAATCCCAGCACTTTGGGAGGCTGGCACAGGAGAGTCACGAGTTCAAAGCCAGCCTCAGCAATGGTGAGGCGCTAAGCAACTCAGTGAGCCCCCGTCTCTACATAAAACACAAAATAGAGCTGGCTATGTGGCTCAGTGGTTGAGTGCCTCTGAGTTCAATCCCTGGTGCCAAAAAAATAAAAATAAAAAAAAAATCTAGGATAGGTCTTCTCTTTGAAAAGCAAATTTTGAACCTACCATTTTTGACAGTGTATCTGTTAAGAAAAGCTATTTTAGCCTAAGAAATCTTAAAGAAGAGAAACTGAATATTCAAGCCTCCAATAATTTGTTGTAACTTTTTTCCATTCAAAAAAATTGTTTATCCAGGAATAGTGGCACATGCCTGTACTCTCTATTCAGAAGGTTGAGGCAGGATGATCACAAGTTGAAGCCCAGCCTCAGCACCTTAGCAAGACCCTGCCTCAAAATTAAAAATAAAAAAAGGACTAGGGAAGTAGCTCAGTGGTAAAGCTCCCCTTGGTTTAATTTCTAGTACCAAAATAATAATAATAATAATAAAACTTAATAAAAATACACAAATTGTTATATTCAAAATCTTGTATTCTTTTTCTTAAACAGAAATTTATAAACTTAGGTTCCATAAAACCTGGATCCATGCATATGAAAAGAGCCAAGATCAACGTCAAAATAATGTCAGCTTTTTTTCTTTTCTATTTCTTTTTTCCTCTAGTAAAAATGTATTCTACTTTTGGTGGGAAGGGAGGAAAGTTCTGAGCCTAATTGGAACAAAAGTAGCTTATTGGAATTTGGCAGCTGTGAGTGAAAAGTCTGAATCAGTATAGGACCTTTGATTCAAGGTTCAGAAATCTGCAGGTGATTAGTGATGTTGAGCCTTTTTTCCATATATTTGTTGGCATTTGTATGTCTTCTTTTTTTTTTTTTTTTTTTTTGATACTGGAGATTGAACTCAGGGCACTCGACCACTGAGCCACATTCTCAGCCCTATTTTGTGTTTTATGTAGAGACAGGGTCTCACTGAGTTGCTTAGTGCCTCGCCGTTGCTGAGGCTGGCTTTGAACTTGCCATTCTCCTGTCTCAGCCTCCAAAAGTGCTAGGATTACAGGCTTGTGCCACCGCGCCGGGCTTTGTATGTCTTCTTTTGAGAAATGCCTTTTTAGGTCTATTGCCCATTTGTAAAATGGATTTTTTTTTTTTTTTTGCTATCTAGTTTTTGGAATGCCTTCTTCATTATGGATATTAACTTCTTGTCAGATGTATAGTTTACAAATGTTTTCTCCCATTCTGTAGGTGATTATTTCCTTTGCTGAGCAGAAGCTTTTTAGTTTGATGTAATCTCATCTCATTTGTTTTTGCTTTTGTTTCCTGTGATTTCGGGATTTGGTAAAAAAAAAAAAATCCTTGTTCAGGGCTAGGGTTGTGGTTCAGTGGCAGAGTGCTTGCCTATCATGTGTGAGACACTGGGTTCGATTCTCAGCACCACATATAAATAAATAAAGTCCATTGAAAACTAAAAATATATTTTTTTAAATCCTTGTCCATTTCAATGTTCAGAAATGTTTCCACTATGTTTCCTACTAGTAGTTTCATGTCTCACATTTAAATCTTTAATCCATTTTGAATTGATTTTTGTAACTGGTATGAAATAAGGGTCTGGTCTCATTCTTCTGCATGTAAAAATCCAGTTTTCACAACACCATTTATTGAAAAGACTGTCCTTTTTCCAGTGCATGTTCTTAGCACCTTTGTCAAAAATCAGTTGGCTATAGCTCAGGAGACTGAGTACAAGAGGATCACAAGTTCAAAGCCAGCCTCAGCAACTCTGTAGGGCCCTAAGCAAATTCGTGAGACCCTGTCTCAAACTTTTCAAAAATATAAAAAGGGCTGGGGATATAGCTCAGTGGCAAATTGTCCCTGGGTCAAATCCCTAATACCAAAACACAAAACAAAAAACAGTTGGCTGTTGGGCTGGGATTGTCGCTCAGTGGTAGAGCGCTTGCCTCGCATGTGTGAGGCACTGGGTTTGATACTCAGCACCACATAAAAATTAAAAAATAAAGATATTGTGCCCATCTGCAACTAAAACAATATTAAAAAAAAAAAACAACAACAACAGTTGGCTGTTGATGTGTGGATTTACTTCTAGCTCTACTTTGTTCCAGTGGTTTATGTGTCTTTCCATACCAAAACTATGCTGTCTTGATTACTTCAGCTTTGTGGTATATTTTGAAATTAGATAGTGGAATGCTTCCTGTTTGGTTCCTTTTCATGAAGATTGCTTTGACTTTGGGATTTTGTTTTGTTTTTGTCATTCCATACAAATTTTAGGATTGTTTTTCCTACTTCTATAAAGAGGGTCATTGGTATTTTGATAGGAATTACAGTGAATCTGTAGATTACTTTGGGTAGTATGGACACTTTAACAATATTGAAAGCTGGACATGGTGGTGCAAGTCTATAATCTCAGCTATTCTGGAGGCTGAGGTAGGAGGATTGCAAGATCAAGGCCAACCTAGACAATTTAGTGAGACCCTGTCCCAAAATTTTACAATAATAATATTGATTCTTCTAATCCATAAACACAAGATGTCTTTCTACTTCTCATGTCCTCTTCAATCTCTTTCATAAATGTTCTATAGTTTTCTTCATAGCAATCTTTCCCCTCTTAATAATTGAGAATATATTGGCTATTGTAATGGTGATTTTTATCACTGTCTTCCTATAATTCTGTTGGGTTTTGTTCATCATTAAGCCATTTATTGATGCATACAATTTAGAACTGTTATATCTTTCTGCTTAATTGAATCTGTTGTCATCATTTTTCAATCCTCTGTCCCTAATAATGCTTTTTATCTTAAAGTCTATTTTTTCTGATATTAACATAGCTCCTTAGTTTTCTTCTGTTAGCATTTACCTTGTATATCTTTTTCTATCCCTTTTATTTTCAACCTTTCCATGTCTTTACATTATAGATGAGTCTTTTTTTAAAAAGCACTTAGCTGAACTGGGCCAAGACCATAAAAATAGATGTTTGTCATTTTTTGTTTGCCCAACATCCAAAAATCCTTCCTGTTGGGGAAAATATTCTTATATATAAGTCTGTGGGAAACAGAACCTCCTTCCCACTCTAGAAGCCTGGAGAAAACAAATATTCCCTCTTCCACACCCTGGCAGCTAAGGTGCTGGTGCATGACTCGGCGGTGACCAGTTGGATGCTGTAGCCAGGGACTAGAATATTGAGTGACACAAAGATGACATAATTTATAATTCAGGCATGGCAGAGGCAGCAGTATCCAATGACAGTAGCAACAGTGCTCAGCAACAGCAATGTCTGATGGTGGTCATGTCTAGTGCCAGCATTGCCCTAACCAGACTTTTCCTGTGCTGACCTTGGCTATGATTTCTGATGGCTGGCTTCTGTTAGTTTTGGTGTTCTCTTTTTAAATTTGTTTGTTTGTTTTGTGATACTGGGGATTGAACCCAGGGACATTCTTCCATTTTATTTTTTATTTTGAGACAAAATCTCTCTAAATTTTTGAAACTGGCCTCAAACTTGTAATCCTCCTGCCTTAGCTTCACAAGTAGCTGAGATTACAGGTGTGCACCATAGTGCCCGGCTTGTTGATTTCTGACTTTTTTTTTTTTTTTGGTA
>PVHX01004139.1:0-129121 GCA_004024805.1 Geosciurus inauris
TTTACCTTGAGTTGTTTTCTCTTTTGAATGGTCTTTCCTTTAGTGTAGTTCCTCTCTTTGTAAATTTTCATTGTTGGTTATCATTTCCTCCTCGTGGAATATTTTGCCAAGAATGCTGTGTAGTGCAGGCTTTCTTGCTGTAAATTCTTTTAACTTTTGTTTATCATGGAAGGTTTTTATTTTGTCATCAAATCTGAAGGTCAATTTTGCTGGATATAGGATTCTTGGTTGGCATCCATTGTCTTCAGGGCTTGAAATATGTTATTCCATGATCTCCTGGCTTTTAGCGTCTGGGTTGACAAATCTGCTGAGATAGGAATTGGTCTCCCCTTGTATGTAATGTGCTTTCTCTCTTGCAGCCCTTAAAATTCTATCCTTATTCTGTATGTTGGGCATTTTCATTATAATGTGCCTTGGTGTAGATCTGTTGAAATTTTGTACATTTGGTGTCCTGTAAGCCTCTTATATTTGATTTTCCATTTCATTTTTTATATTTGGGAAATTTTCTGATATTATTTCATTGAAGAGATTGTGCATTCCTTTGGTTTGAAATTCTGCACCTTCTTCTATCCCAATAAATCTTAGATTTGGTCTTTTGATGCTGTCCCTTATTTCTTGTATGTTCTGTTCATAATTTTTTACCGTCTTCACTGTATAGTCAAGTTTATTTTCAAGATTGTATATTTTGTCTTCATTATCCGAGGTTCTGTCTTCCAGGTGATCTAGTCTATTGGTGATGCTTTCTATTGAGTTTTTTATTTGGTTTATTGTTTCCTTCATTTCAAGTATTTCTGATTTTTTTTTCACAATTTCTAGCTAGCTCTTTCTTAAAGTAATCTTTGGCTACTTGTAATTGCTCTCTTATCTCTGTGAGAATGATCAATGGTTGCCTTTATTTGCTCACCTATTTCTTTGTTGGATTGATCAATTTTGCCTGTAATTGTTCACTTATGTCTTTAGTTCACTGATCATTTTAATTATGTACATTCTGAATTCTTTCTCTGACATTTCAGCAACTGTGCTATCAATGGATTCTGTTACAGTGGTATCCAGATTTATTTGGGGTACTTTCGTCCCTTGTTTTTTCATGTTGATTGTGTATCTTCCTTTCTTGAAATACCAATCTGAGGTATTGCGGCTTCTATCTTATAATCTTGTATTGACACTCCAGATTACCTGTGTCTCACCTTGGAGCTACTTCTGTTCCCCCAGTGTCCCCAGATGGGCACTACTGCCACTAAAGTTGGTGGTGGAAGTAGTGGATGTACCTCTAGAGGGCAGTGGGAGTGGCCTTGGCTGGGCTCCTGAGGTGGTCCCTGAGGGCTGTTTTGCCCCTCTCTTGCACTCCTGCTGGTGAACAGGAACTCTGGAGCAGAACTGGAGGCGGGCCCAGGTCTCACTTAGGCAGGGTCACAAGCAGGAGAGTATATGTGCAACCCTTACAGTGAGTGTGAGCTCCCCTGTGGCAGGAAGCTACCAGGCTCTGGTCTGCCTTCAACTGGGCACCCCTGGCATTCCCTGAGGGCAGTTTTGGGCCTTCTGTCTCGCCTGACCACAGGAACTCTGGAGCGGAAATGAGGCGGGCCCAGAGCACATTTGGGTGGGGCCTCTTCACACTGGGATCTCTGCAGGCCACTCTTACCCTGGGTATGCCTTCCTCTGTGGCTAGCGGCTAGCAGTCCCTGGGCTCCCATTGGCTGGGCACTCATGGAGTTTCCTGAGGGCGGATCTGGGTCTTCTGCGGCTCCTGCTGGTCTATAGGAACTCTGGAGCAGAACTGAGGCGGGCCCAGGCTGCTCTTGGGCAGGGCTGCCTCCGCTGGGGTCTCTGGAGCGACTCTTACCCTGAATTTGGGCTCCTCAGTGGCTAGCAGCTAGAAGTCCCTGGTCTCCTGCTGGCTGGACACCTGTGGAGTTTCCTGAGGGCAGATCTGGGCCCTCTGCGGTTCCTGCCGGTCCACAGGAACTCTGGATGGAAAATCTCTCTTCTAATAGTATATGGAAAAGACTCAAATAAGATTGACCAAGTTCAGTTGCATCAGTATTAAATAAGATTTATTCTAGGAATGCAATAGAAAATATAGCATAAATTTTATACTTCCATTTTTTGTTTAATTCATCATAAGCATTGACAATCAATTAAAATCTTTAAAAATCTTTAAAAATCTTTAAGATACATTCCTGTGCCAACTTTATTATTGTTTGCTTTGCTGAATCCACCAAAGATGTATATGTATGATTAATAATGGTGGGTGGAAGAAGAGTGATGTTGAAGAGGGTATATGATAGCTAGAGAATTTGTACTAATGGTATTTTATTATTTTATTGTTATCTCTTTGGAAAATTAACCAGTTGGAATGGGGAGTGGGTGGGAAAAAGGTAAAATGTTTATCTGTTTTTAAAGATTAAATTCTCAAGTTTAGGATTTTGTACCCTGATTTGAAGCACATTTGTCCACTAACTAGATTTGTGATGCATCTGATGACTACAACAGAATTAGCTCTTTTGTTTACAATCAGGTTGGAGGTAAGGGTGTAGAGAGGTTTGTAAGGGAGAAGAATGGCTTAGTCTTATATAACCAGAATGTAACATGAGACCATGGCCCTGAATAGTAGGGGACACAGAAACATACAGATATGGGAGGTTGTGCAGAGACCGCTCACTGTTCTGTAATACCCTTCTGCTGTTCTTTTCATAATAGTATCACTGATATTTTAGCTGAGCATATTGATACACAATAAGTACTATATTCTCTAACCTTTCTTGCAAGTATCATGGCAATTTCTATGTGGGTAATTTTTAATTGTATTTTTTAAAAAGAAGGTATGCCATTCTTCCCATTCTCCTTCCTTTGGTTCTCTCTTGTTGGCTAGAATTTGGATGTGATAGCTGGAGCTGGAATAGCTGTCTTGAGTCATAAAGGAGACTTTAGGAATAGAGTGCAATTATAGGAGAGCTAAAAGCCAGAGGAAGCCCAGATCTCTGCATCTGGACCATAGTCTCTAGACTTTACAAGAGAAAGAAATTATTTTGCCTTATTTTTTTTTCTTTTTTGAGAGGAGGGAAGTGGTAAGGGAGGTTGGTTTTCACTTGCAGCTAAATCTAATCCTCAGAAAAGACAGATTTAGAAGGAGAAGGAATATGACAGGAACCACACAAAAAAAAAAAAATCCTAATTTCTTGTGTTTTACTGGGTAACTCAACAATTTGAGTAGGTACATGCCCAGAACTGATTTGGAGAAGTTATGAACTTAAGCTTTATCCAGTTTTGCCTGTTATCTTCAGGAAAGCCAAGTTTTTACAGGTGCTCCTTTTCCTATCAGGAGAAAGGGAAATGGAAGAAAAAAGAGAAAAATATCATAAGCCTCTCCTCTTTAGTTGTATTAATCATACAATTTCCTGGGGGTCCTTAAAGCTTGCTTTGAAATGCTGTAAAGTATCATAAATAAGTAATGTTGATGATGTTGATGTTATGGTATTTATACAAAGGAAAGGAGGAAAATTTTATTATAAATTGCCTAATGAATATCCTGGAACTTCAGTTTTAAAAGGCTTATGTCTCTTTTCCTTAGAACAACTATAGTTGTTCCTAGTATCATTTATGTTGCTGTGTAACTCAGAAATTTGAATAGGTACCAGTGCCTAGAATTGATATGGAGAAGTGGTAAGCTTCAGCTTTATCTGGTTTTACCTGTTTTCTTCAAGGAAAATAACTAATTTTCTAAAGATACTTCTGACTGGAAATTTCTATAAGAGAATTCATCCTTTAAGTATTTGCTAACTACTAAAATAATTACTTGGCTTTGCCTTAAGAACACATAAGTAAAAGTAAAAACATAAAGCTCTAATTTTTATTTTGGATGCATATGTTAAGTAGAATTATCTACCATTAACTATTTATACAAATGCCCACATTTGCAAACATGTCTTTTAAAAGTTCACATTGTTTACATTGAAAATATACTATTGTATTTACTTATTTACTCATGACTTAGAATATATACCAAAAGTATGCATTTGGTATAATGTGTATCTGATTTTAATAGCATGAATTCAATCACTTACTTGCTGTTTATAAGAGACAGAGTTTCTTAAGCCTACCTGCATGTATGTTTCTTAGCAGCTTATGGATAGCCAACAGACCAGAAATAAGACTCTCCCCTATCTCTGTTTTCAAACTATAATAAAGTTTATGTCTTCATAAGAAAGAAATTATAGGCAATAAAATGTTAGCATTCATAGAAACTTAATTCATAAAACGTAAATCACATATAATTTAAGAAACATTAATTTTCAAAGAATCTGAATACTGTGAAAAACTATAGTGGATGTCAGACTGTTTTTCTTTGAAAAGTCTTTGAAATTTCTCTGGAAGTAAGAGAGTCCTTAAATTTCTGCTCTGCCTCTCTTTTTATTATGAACATCAATGACTCTTACTAGTATAGGCTGTTGTTGACTTTGGAAGTGTATCTATCAATGTAATCTAATGATCCATAACTTATTCCATCTCCAAAGAATTGCCCTCCTTTTCAAGGGCACTGCACTACCTGAGAGGTTTTTGTCCTACCTTCTGAATGGAAGTTCACAGCCAGTGGCTAACAGGACAGCTTCTTTGACCCAGGTGGGTTGAAGCCAGTCTCCATATAAGACCAGAGCCTTGCTTACCTTTCTTTCTGCCCTACTTCCTAACTTGCTTTCCTCACTCAGGAGGAAGCAATTTTCAAAAAATAACTTCTACAAGAATCCCCCTCTCAGTCCCTGCTTCTAGGGAATCTGACCTAAGACTTCTTTGTTGTTAGAGAGTAGCACCAAATTCATGAGCTACTGTTATTATTAAATGTCATTCCATCCCACTCCCAGCTGACCTTTTGGTTTGAGGTGAAAAAGATTGTCCTAACTTTCACTGTTACCAAAAATGTAAAATATTGATAAGAGAATATGAACAAACTTCATTTCCCTCCTAGAGTTTTCAGAGTTGATAATAACTATATAGACTATTAACTATCTATTCCATACTTTTGATAATTATCTCTACATTTTTCATAGGACATTATTGTTTTTGAAAAGCTTATGATTCAATGAATGATATTCAAAAGATATTTGCTAAATGACTGATTAGATGTGTATAAATTATGTGTTCTTCAAAATACTTCTTTTAGGAGAGATTTTTGTTTTGTCTTATTTATTTATCTATTTGTTTATTTATTTGATACTGGGGATTGAACCCAGGGACACTTTGCCACTGAGCTACATTGCTAGCCCTTTTTATTTTTTATTTTGAGATACAGTCTCACTAAGTTGGTTAGGGCCTCACAAAGTTGCTGAGATTGGCATAGAACTTGGGATCTTCCTGTCTCAGCCTCCCAAGTTGCTGGGGTTAGCAAGCATCACCATGCCTGGCTCGAGATATTTTTAAAAGAGAGATTTTATTTAACACATAATGGTTAGAATTAATACAATATTATGCATACCATTTTCCCTAAAATCTAATTTAATCTTTATAATATACCTATGAGGCAGGTGTTATTCTTCCTATTGCTGTGTTGAAAAACCTGAGGTTCAGTAAGACCAAGTAATTTGTTCAGAGTTTAAGGTAGTGAGTGGCAAAATTTGATTATTAAAATTAATTGTTTTTAACTTGAGAGCCCATATGCTTTTCCATAACTGTTTTTTATAGCTGAGAATGCAGAGTCTATTGAGAATGACAAAAAGGAAGACACTTAAGTTTCACACTTTCTTAAGTTTCAGATGATGAGGAAGAGATCTGATAAAGTGTTTGTTTTAGTAAGCTTTACATTGCTGTGACCAAAATACTCTGACAAGAACAACTTAGAGGAGGAAAAGTTTATTTTTGCTCACAGTTCCAGAGGTTTAGTTCATGGTTGGCTACTTCACTCACTGTGGCCCTGATGTGAGGTGGAGCATCATGGCCAAAGGCGCTGGCAGGGGAAAGCTACTTAGTCCATGATGGTGAGGGAAACAGAGAGAGAGAAGTGGCCATAGGGAAGATGAACCTTTTCAGAGAATACCCCCAGTGACCCACATCCCCCAGCCATTCCCCAGCTATCTACAGTTACCACCCAGGTACTCCATTCAAACTAGGATCAAATGATCAAATCAGAACTCTCATACTCTAAAGATTTTAGCTCCAAACATTCCTGTGTTAACACAGGAACTTTGGGTGACTCATCAAATCCAAACCATAATAACGTTCAAAAATAAAGTAACAGCAAGCCATTTGAATTACCCTTTATTTCCCACAATAACAGAATCTGTGTGTGATGGTTAATTTTGTGCATCATCTTGGCAGGACCATGTGTCCAGATATTTGGTCAAATGTTTAGATTATTTCTTTTTTTAAAATATTTTTAAAATTTTTTGATGGACCTTTCATTTTATCTATATGCAGCGCTTAGAATTCAACCCAATGCCTCATGCATGGTAGGCAAGTGCTCTACCACTGAGCTAAAAATCCCAGCCTTCGGTTATTTCTTTGGAGTATTTTTGGGAGGATATTAATATTTAAATTGGTAGACTTTGAATAAAGCTGATTACCCTCCATACTATATGTGGGCTTCATCCAGTCTTTTCAAGGCCTTAATAGAGTATGGACTAGTCTCTCCCAAGCAAGAAGGAATTCTTCAGCAGACTGCCTTTTAACTCAAACAGCAACTCTTCCCTAGGTCTCCAGCCTGATGGCCTAACTGCAGATTTTGGACTTCACAACCCTCCATAATCACATGAGCCAGTTTCTTAAAACGAACTTCATACTCTCTGTATATATACACATCCTATTGGTTCTCTTTCTTTAAATAATAATCTATGCTTACTAAGGTAGGTAGACAGCCAATACCTGGAAAGCACAAAGCACAATCAAGAACATTCTCTGAGAGAATTTGTGGTCTTTATATGATCTCTGCCCTTTTCCAAATACCATTGGCTTCTTATTTTTAGAATAGGTATTTCATTTCTTAGTGTGTCAATTTGGACATTGCATCAAGAGGCAAACTAATGACCCAATTTCAATCAATAAATCTACAGGATCTTTTTAGTAAGATTTATTAAAATACCACTCAACATGAGTGATTAGCTGGCTAACCCACATACTAGAACTCAGATTTTCCAACTTCTGGTCCTTTACTCTCTTAAGGCTATACCTTTGTGTCTTTTTGTATAGGAATTTTTTATGTAATTCAGCTCTAGCCATTGTAAGAATGAAAAACTGTCACCTCAAGGAACTTCAGCTGTAGTTAACTTAGCAAGAACATATGAAAAATATAATAATAATGATAATTCATAATATTGATAAATAGCATAGTGGATATAATTAAGGGTCAAATGAAAACTACAGAATATAAATAGTAAGTATTTAAGTTAGATTATTTTGGTTTGAGTTACCAGGGAAGAATTAATGAACAAAGAGGGACAGTGAGGGAGGAAATTCTACAAAAATTTTAAATCTAGATAGGGTAATAATATATGAAAAATGCTAGTAATATATGCTGTTGTACTTAATACATGCAATGCTAGAATGAAAAGTTCATGTCAAAAGAGGCAGAAGATTTTAGGGAGAAATGTCCATATGGTTTGTAATTGGGATCGTTTCTTGTAGGAGATGGATTTTATATTTTGTTCTTGAAGGATGTGTAGGATTGAGACAAGTACTTTGGTTAGAACATAGGAGAAACCAGGCAAAAAAGCAGGCATGACAATGAAAATGCAAAAAATAATAAATCATGTTGAAGATGAAAAATTAATTACACAATTACTTACTGAGCATGTATTTACATGAGAAATTTTATTTAAACACAATATGCAGAGAGTCATGAGTGCTAGGCCTCCAGATTAAAATGTATTGCATAGATAATGAAGTCTTTAGCCTTGATAGTTTCTGAGCACAGTGAAATATTTTTTAAGAAATATGATTTCAGACAACAGTATCTAATAGAGTCAGGGAGCACGTTTGAAAGAACACTAAAATGACTCAAGCCTGATGCGATGATCTGGCTTTTTGCTGGTAACAGTTAGTAGATCCAAGAGTAAGAGTATGGTTTATAATGTTTGATATTATTCTTTTCCTGGACATATGTATACAAATCTTCCTTTGTCAGTTGCTCCAACTAACAGTGGGTTACCTTAAGTAGTTTATCCAGGAGAAATAGTAGCCAAAAATTTGGAACAGACTGAATCTAATTATTATTGGTTTGGCTAATGTTCAATATTCTATTGTAGAACTCTGATAAAGCTTGGTTGAACTCCATAGCGTTATATTAGTCAGCTTGAACTACCATAACGAAATACCAAAGACTGAGTGACGTAAACAACAGAAATTTGTTTTCTCACATTCTAGAAGCTAGAAGTACAGGATAAGTATATGAGTATGGTCAATTTCTGAAGAGGTCTCTATTGCTAGATTATAGAAGGCTACCTTTTCACTGTGTTCTTACACAGAAGAAAGTGTGGGAGAGAAATTTTCTTCTTTTTTATAAAGCCATCAATTCAATTGGATTAGGACCCACTGCTGTGACTTTATTTAACCTTAATTACCTCCTAAAACACCCTATCACCAAATAGAATCATGCTAGGGTTTAAGGCTTCAATATACAAAATTGGAATGAGAGTGGCCACAATTCAGTCTGTAGCATCATTTATTTAGACATATTATTGGAGAATTAAAAAGAGACATATAATAGGTATGGCATTGTAATTTACAATTATTTCTCTTACTACCCAGTGTCACCCAAAAACAACATGTATCAAAAGACTGAGATAGAATGTACCCTTTATTAAGATAGTTAAAGAAACCAAAAGGTATATAGTATATCTTAAAGAAAGAATTAATAAGATGTGTTAATGGGTCAGATGCAGTTTTTTATGTTATCTTCATTTTATTTTTTATGTTAACTATTAATAACTTCTGATATATAAGTAAAATTATAATAAAACTGTTTAATCAATCATATATAATATATGCTTAATAAATATTTTTTGAATAAATGTTTATCTGCATGTTTTACCAAATTTAGGACAAAAGGCTGTAATAATGGAGAATTTATCATAACTCCCTGCTTTCTAGAAGTTAAGGTTGTCCCAATTGAGTAAAAAATACACTGAATCACAGTTCTTTATCAGATACTAGGAAGTATTCTAACCCTTCAGGAAATGGGCTCCTAAAACTAAATTATGCATGGAATTTATAGTGAAACATGAGGAGTGGATTGAAATCAAGTTAGAAAACCAAGATGACTTCATATTTTCCAGTTTGGATGATTAGAAGAAGCCAATTCTACCAGGAGAAACAGGAAAATTGATAAACAATTTCATTTGAAACAAAAATATATATTTTATAATTTCATATTTTCTCATGCTTATGAGAAATCTTACAAGATGAAAAATAAATTATCACATTTTTAATTGTACATGAGATGTCTTTGACAAAAGAAAAACTTAGGTTTATGTGGCTTTTTAGAAATGAATTGTTAAAGTTGTGTGTTTTACAGATATTTATGTCATAAGATACGAGGACTAAGTTTTAATGCTTTCTGCAAAAAGAAAAAAAACCCACCAAAACCCAAAAATACTGTATACGGGAAATTACAGAATAATGATAATGATGCTGAATTAATTCTTATAAGATTGGTGGGTAAATAATCTCATTTTACAACATAGCATTCAATTTTAAGAGAAAAATACATGCAGGTTTCCAAAAGTAGTTTTCCATAACATTGTCATTGCCTCAGAGTTACACGTGAAAACTGGTTAGAACTCTAAGATATTTTTCACTATCTTATGAATGTACTTTAACTTTCTCAAGGAGATAAACAGACAAACATTATATTTTAGGATAAAGACACAGAATAAAGTAGAGATAACCTAAATCTTTCATTTGACTATGTAGTTATTCAATAATCTTCCTTATCTGTCTTGCAAAATAAAATGGTTAGCTCAAGGTTCTGTTTTTTTCAAAAACATTTATGTCAATGGCCTTTCATTCTTTCAAGATTTGTCACTAAATTCCTAAGTGAGGATTTCAGATTCTGGTTTCAGAAATATTTTTGCATTAAGTGTTAGTATAGTATTTACATTTGCTATTACCAGATACTAAAAAAGTAAACATGATTGGATCTGAATCTGGGAACATAGAATACATATTAAGGTCTGAATAGAAAAGCAAACTGGAAAGGCACATTCTATACTTCTGTTAGAATTTTTGCTTGTTTTCTTTACACAGAATGAAGCATGTTCATAACAACCACGTATGTTGTTCCTTAGAAGCAACAACAGAAAGAAATTACAAAATCATTTTGGAGCTCCAACTGAATAACAAATACTTTACCCTATAATTCTGTGAAATCTGGCTGAAAATTGCATCATCATCATAGGTTTTATGTAATTCTAGTACAAAATTGACCCATCTTAGGTCATTCTGTCCTTTGGTACCGTATTTAAATTGAACACTCTTATCTGTGGGAAGTCTAACATTTTTGCCAATTTACAGATTTCATATTATAATGGGCATATCTAACTCCAAGGACATCATCCTGCTGAATCATCACCTTTACTCCTTATGATTTGTCTCTTCCCCATGTTCCATGATGACTCCTATGTAGCAACCCTAACCCTGAATGCCAATCCCATAAGCATTTGCATGTATAATAGATTTGTGAACACTTACTGTCAAAACAGTAAAATATAGAGAGTGCTATGATAGGAGGTGCTATAGTATATTGCATATGGTTATAATCTCAAGGCCTCCTTGAATTGCTTGAGGGAAGGAACTCAGTCTCCTCCCTGTCTTTTCTCTCACCTCCCTTCTCCCTTTCCTCCTCTCCTCTCCTCTTGTCCTTTTCCCTTCTTTCCTTTTAATTGATTATTCAGCCTCACTCTGCTTTTATCTTTGAGGATTGATACCATGTCCTTATATTTTATTTAAATCCCTCATTGAATCCAACAGAGTGCCATGTCATAAGCATTGGTTTATAATCTTTATAATTATTATTTATGGTTCTACAAATATTTTGAATTAAATTAAACAATCAGAATTCTTGAAGTGGTGTAACCTGAGTGTTCTGTGAGAGACGATTTGAAAGTTAAGAGAGTAGGGAATGGTAACTAATCTATCTGTGAGACAATAGAGTATTATGAAGACAATCCATTTTGTCCAACCCAGTCATCAAGATGCCAGGCTCTTCCTGTAATAATAGTTCTACATTGAGTAGGAACTCTTGGCCAGGTATGCTACATAGTGCATCATACATAGTAACTCACTAATTCACTGAGCAATCCATAGAGATAGGAACTATGAATTCTCCCAGTTTGAGAATAAGATAACTGTGACTTAGGTTAATTAGTTTTCTCAAGGTCACATGATTAGAAAGTGATAAAGCTCACATTCAAAATTCTGTAGCTTGACTGAAGAAGCACAATGTGTCTGAAAAATAAGGAAATAAGGAAACATTGACTGGCTTCTAATGTAGCTTCACAATTCAAAAGCTGGATGAATTGACAAGTTAGTTTTTAAAAATTATTTGTTTCTTTTGTCATTGATTTAAAAAATAATATTAATTCTATTTTTTAAATAAAATACTTCTCTATTGTATACTTGTCATTGTTTTGGAAATGTCAGTTGATAATTTAATTTGTAGCTTCCCAAGTTTCTTAATAAACATCAGACCTTTGAGAGTTAAAACACTTCCTTTAAAATCCTTATTATAATTATACTATAAAATTATACTGCTATAATTTTGAGTCATGATTATTAAGATATATCAGATGAACTTCAGGAAAAAAGTAACACAAAAATTTACTGAATGCCAATCAATTTTCTCAAAATAGACCTCTTGCTTATAGTTACTTTATATTATCACATAATTTTCAAATTCCATTTGAAAACTCATTGTTTTCAGAAATGCATTTTAAAAATTGTGATTAATTTATATAATACATAACTCCAGAGGGAATAAAAAGTTAACTTCTTGTGGTTAATTTTATGTCAATTTGACTATGCCAAGGGCTACCAGATTAAGCCTTATTTCTGGCATGTCTGTGAGAAGTTTCCAAATGAGGTTCGAACTGCCATTTAAGTAGGTGGACATAGTAAAGTAGATTGCCCTCCCCAATGTTAGTGAGCATCATCCAGCCCATTGAGGGCCTGAGTAGAATTAAAAAATAAACAATGAAGTTAAAAAGCAAATGAAGAAGGAAAAAGGAAGAATTCTTTACTCTTTCCTTCCTGCCTGACTGCATGAGCTGGGACATCTGTATTCTCCTTCACTCTCCATTGGTGCCCCTGGTTCTCAGGACTTTGGACTTGAACTGAATTACACCACTGATGCTCCTGGATCTCCAGCTTGCAGAGGGCAGAGTATAGAATTTTAAGTCTGCATAATTACATGAACCTACACTTTATAATAAATTTCTTCCAAAATACATTTCCTTTTGTTTCTGTCTCTCTGGAGAGTGCTGATGGATACACTTCTGGTGGAGTAAACAATTTATAATTCACATTTGACGTTTATTCAAATTTTAAAAGGATTGAAGATGTTTAAATGCTTTTTTAAAGCTAAACAAGAAGAGGATTTAGGAATACTTCTGTAGTTGATTTGTTTTAAATTCAGTTTTGCTAAAATTATTCTAGTAATATAAACTCTTTAAGAATACCACTGAATTAATTTATATTAAAACATACACACAATGTTAATATAATCTTCATATTAGTAACCAGAACAAGAAAGGGAAATGATGCTTGACCACCCCCTGGTGGTTTTGCATAAAGAATGAACTAGTAGAAACCATGAGAATTACACAAAAGAAAACCTATATGAAAAAAATTTCTTTTATTAAAATTGTTGGTTATTGGGAATATATGATTACATTTAAATCTATATCTCATTATAAAATGCAACTAAATCACAGTAGAATAGATTTTAATAACTAAAACTTTTTGTCAAAACTTAATTTAAAATTTTCTTTAAATAAAGGAGGTAAAAATTTAGGGCTGGGGATATAGCTCACTTGGTAGAGTGCTTGCCTTGCAATGCACAAGGCCCTGGGTTTAATCTCCAGAACAACCAAAAAAATATTAATACCTGCTCATGAAAAAGTAATAATTATAAATTTATGATTATGAAAATATTTAATTTTATTTCATTTTTCTTATTAGCTATTTTTAGAATTATCTATATTCTAATAGTGTAATCAGAGTTGGTACTGTTATTATTTTCTGGATTTGTCTATTCCTTTTGGTTTTTATGAAAAATAAATTTTCAGTGTCATTTTATACTTGTGTATTTAAATTTCATAGGTCTTAAATTTTTCTTGATTCTGATAAAGATATAAACATGGTTAAAATAGCTGTTTAGGATGTGGAAATGAAGTAGAAACTAAATCTGGTTTTCAATCCTGTTTTGGCTGATCACTGACGTGATTTGAGGCTAAGCATAGTAATATATCTCTCTATGTTCATGTCCTCATATGTAATATAAAAAAAGTATGTCTCCTAAGGAGCAAATATAATAAATATTTAGCCATGTGTTCAAAAGATAATAGTTGAATTTATTTTTCCAGAATGCATTTCTTGTCATATTATTATGAACTTAGTTTTATTTTTCACTATGAGATTTGCTTTGCTCCTTAAAATTATTTTTTTTATCTTGATTTTTTAACTCTGCTATTTAATCTATGACTACAATGAGTTATGAAGGATACATAAAAGTAGATAATTTTGATTTTCTGTTTGCCATGATTTAGAATTTTCATGGTTAGTAAAAATATTCTGTACTAAAAAATGAGAACTTTATGTAAAATAGACATTTGTTTAAAAAGGTATTTGAAGGAAGAGTGGAATATTGGGACATCTGGGAGAGGTTGTTGGAAATAGTATGTGACCTTTACTAACAATTATAAATTTTTTTTTGTACTAGGGATTGAACTCAGGGGTACTCAACCACTGAGCCACATCCCCAGCCCTATTTTGTGTTTTATTTAGAGACAGGGTCTCTGAGGTACTTAGTGCCTCGCCACTGTTGAGGCTGGCTTTGAGCTCATGATTCTCCAGTCTCAGCCTCTCACAGTGCTGGGATTGCAGGTGACAATCACACTTGGCAACAATTTTAATTTTTAAAAAAGAGGAAAGTTTTTTGATATTATAGTACAACATTGTGCTAGTCATTATTGTCTTACTATTTCATTTAGAGTAAGAACACTTGAACCTGGGATTAATAAAAATGTTGACTGATCCTAGCAGTATATTTCAGTATGTTATTCTTAGTATAGAAATCCACTGTTGATAATTTATGGTACCAGAGGCTTTTAAGAAGTGTAATCTTTAAAGTTTTCACATTGACACATGGCCAGCTCTCAGGATTATTAGATAGAGTAATCATAAAGCCAGCACAGTTGATGAGTTAACAGAATTCTAGGCATCCTTATTTTTGGTGACCTGTAGCATACTTTCTCTTGAATATCTTATCATGATCCTAAATAAAAAATA
This sequence comes from Geosciurus inauris, assembly GCA_004024805.1. NCBI lineage: Eukaryota > Metazoa > Chordata > Mammalia > Rodentia > Sciuridae > Geosciurus > Geosciurus inauris. The sequence goes on from PVHX01004139.1 coordinate 14,491, forward strand.
CACAAAATAAAATGCATCACATTTTCCACTGTCTCCCTTTTGAGACTCTCCTATTTCTGTCTGTGATTAGTACAACTCTTACTGGAAAGCATACACAACTTAAATCTACCTTTTTTCTTCCTTGTGGCTAGAATACTTTGAAAACCAATTTTTTTACTCTATTAAGGGATTTTATTATGTATCTTTAAGTTCCTCCCTTGACATAAACAAATTTGTAACAAAAAGGTCATTTGATTCAGAAAAAAATGTCATAGTTAATGCTATAAATGAGAAAACTTTTAGGAAACTCAAGTTTTTAAGACATGTCAATTTGTATTAAGAAACTGTAACTAGAAGCAACATATTGGGAGAAGAAAGCTATTTGGCTAAATGGATAGTCAAACTTACTGTGGTGAAAACTAAAAAACAAAAAGAAAGAAAAGGCATTCAAATTGGAAAGAACTAAGTCAAATTGTCACTATGTATGATCTTATAATTATATAAACCTCAAAAGACTGCCAGAAAATGTATAGAACAAATAAACAAATCCGGGAAAGTGCTGGATACAAAATCACTTTACAAACATCAATCACCAATATGCCAGTAATGAATTATCTGAAATAAAAATAGTCTTATTTATTGTAACTGCAATGATGATGATGATGATGATTTTTAAATGCCTAGGAAAAAACTTAGCCAAAGAAATTAAAGTTCTCTACAATAAAAATATAAAAGACTAATGCAAGAAATTTAAAGGGACACATGTACACACACACACACACACACACACACGGAAAGATATACTGTGTTCATTGATTGGAAGACTCAATATTGTTAAATGTCAATATTTTTCATTTGTAACACATCTATTCTCTTAACATTATCACTGATATTTCATTTTAACCTAATTTTATGCTGGAAGAATATAAAATACAGTTCTTTCAGCAAAACTCCCCGTGGCTCTTCTTATACTCAAATTTCATAGTTTATAAAACTTGAAAAATATTTTGTCTATAGCAGTTTTAGAGCATTTGATAGGTTACATTGAACCACAGTTGAAACCAAAATAGTTGCCAAAGAGCTTTAATATTATTTTATCAGCTATCCTCTGGACTTTTATAAAAACAGACACATAGACCAAAGAAACAGAATAGAGAGCCTAGGAATACACCACACATCTACATCCAACTGGTATTGGACAAAGGTGCTAAGAACACAGATTGGGGAATAAACATTCTGTTCAATAACTGGTACTAAGAAAATTGGATATTCACAGGCAGAAGAATAAAACTGAACTGCTGTCTCTCACTGTGTTTAAAAATCAACTCAAAAATGGATTAAAGATATAAATGAATGACATGAAAAATGAAACTGCTAAGGGAAAACAGAGGAAATGCTTTAGAATGAAATGAGCAATAATTTTTTTATATTACTTCAAAAGTACAGACAACAAAAGCAAAAATTTACAAATGGAATGGCATCAAACTAAAATACTTTTGTACAGTGAAGGAAAAAATAAACAGAGTAAAGCAACAACCTATAGAATGGGAGAAACTATTTACAAATTATACATCTGATAAAAAGGGTTAATATTTAGAATATATAAGAAAATCAAATAGCTAAATAAAAAACAATAAAAATGGGCATAGACCTAAAAGAAGACATATAAATGGCTAGTGAAAAATGGCATATCAAATCATACTAAATATCAAATCATACTAAATATCACTAATCAGCATGATAATGTAAATCCAAACCACAATGACATACCACTTCACTCCATTTAGAATGACTAGTATAAAAATAAACGTTACCAAGGGCTTGCTAGGATGTGGAGAAAAGGGTACCCTTATAAACCCATTGGACCATAAACTTGTAGGCTGTTAGGGAGAACTTCTGGAGTTTCTTCAAAAAGTTAAAAATAGAGCTACCATATGATCCAGCAGTCCCACTACAGGGTGTGTATACAAAGGAAATGAAATCATTACGTTGAAGAGACATCTCTACTCCAATGTTTATTGAAGCACTATTCAAAACAGCCAAGATATGGAACTAACCTAAATGTCCATCAACACACACACACACACACACACACACACACACACACACACCAAGCAATATGTTAAAAGAGATTGATTTTCTAGCAAAATAGACACAAAATTAGACATTACATTTACTTCCTTCAAAGAAACTTAACATTTGGAAGATAGATGTTTACACAGATGCAAAAATAAACAAACACATAGGCTGACAATGGGGAGCAGAGAGCTCCTAATATGCTTCAGATTATCAAAAATCTGAATACATCATGAATGAGAAATAGATCATAAATTAAATATATTAATCCCTATTGCCAAAATTGAAGTTGTATTAGAACATGTTTGGGAGTCCTTGGATCCTTTGTTATGAAGCCAAATGTATTGTGAAGGCACAGTGATAGAACTGAGTAGAAGAAATTGTGGTAACAATTTCTGCTAAATATACTCCTTATTCTTATATATGACCATTTCACACAACAGGAGGGGAATAGTTTATTTACTTTCCATTGAGCACATTAAAAATATTTCTGCCAGAATGAACTGAATATGATAGGCTTTTCATGTTGACAGCATTGGAGGAATGTACTAATTTATTTGATATTTATCTTCTCCTATATGAAAGGGGATAAGAACATTCAACACTCAAGGCTGCTATAGGACCAGACTCAGAGAAGACTAATATTGACTCTTTCCCTGTTCCTGATTTTCTAATTTTTTTTGATTTGTAACACACTAATTCTCTTAAAGTTATCACTGATATTTCATTATAGCCTAATTTTATCTCAAATAACATATTTTTAAGAAATCTTTATGAAATATTAAATCACAATTTGATTCTTATTTATATTTTATAAAATGAGAAATACCAATATTCTTTTGATTTTAAATGAGAATAATAGCCTTTAAAATGAGGAACCCCCAGGAGCACAGTCAGCACTTGGAAACTTTTTCAAATCTAGGAGAGGGACTTTTCACTTTTCCAATGAGAGATGTTCCAGGTTTCACTGAAAGAACCAATAATTTGTCAAATCCAACTTATAGGTAAATTTGGATTTTCCAAAATTTAATAAAATCCTTGCCAAAGTAGATGAAAAATCAAGAAAATTCTGAAACACACCAATTTATTAATATTTAATATAGATATTAATAAAAATACTAAGTAAAATTTTGTTAAACAGAATCCATCGTATTAAAAACTATGACAAAGCACAATTTACTATAGGGAACTAAGAAAGAGTCAATATTAGAAAACTGTAAATTGAAACCTATCAGGTAAATACAGCATTGGAAGAAAGTATAACTAGCATCTTCTTAGAGAAAGGTATGAAATGCTAATTTATGTTCAAAACACTCAAATACATAGGAATTGATGGATACTTCCTTAATATGATAGTTTATATATACATTGGTTCAGAAGCTAATGTCTTATTTAATGGGAAGGTAGTGAAGAGTTTTTTTTTTAAACAAAATGAGCTAAACAAAGAAACCTGTTATCTTCATTAATATTTCACATTAAATTGCATTAACAGCTAGAAAATGGAGGATTAGAAAACATTTATTTATAGCAATTTTTAAAAAAGAAGCAAAACTCTTTACTTGCATATTAACCATTTATTAGGAAAAAACTCCAAAGTATCAATGCAAAAAATAAAATTATTAATGTGTGTCATTTAGTAGCATTCAGACATATAAACAAACCAATTAGGAAATGTAAACAAAGAAAAGATTCTACTTACTATGAAAAAAACAAACAAAAATAAAAAAACACCAGCCAAACAAAAATAGAAAAATAAATCTCAGAATCTGTCATAAACTTGAAAAGAAATGCTCTAAACCTGTTTAATAAAAACTGTAGAATACTCCCATAAGGTGCAAGCATAGAATTAAATAAACAAATTACATTCTTGAAAAGAAAAACAGCATCAAAATGATGTCAACTTCTTAGTTAATTTGTGTATTTATTTTAATAAAAGACCATCATATTTTTTTCTGATTGTAAACTTGATTATAAAGCTCATTTGGAAGAAGAAATAAACAAATAGGAAAAACCTTGAGGAAGGAATGCAGTGGTATGGGCGGTAGACTGCTTACTGCCTTTAGTAGACAATAAGCATAAGAGCTGTGTAGTTAAAAGGATCTGCTGTCCTTGCTTGACTGGACATACTAAAAATAGAAGAGAAAACAAATTACAGAAGTAGATCTAGCTACATATGAATATTTAACATAAGATAATAATGACATTTTAAATTTATGAAGTAAAGACAGGTATTTTAATAGTTTTGGGATCCTGTGCAATCCATATAAAATAAGATAAAATTTGACATATTGTGACAAATGTTAAATGTTTCAGGGATATAAATGTACCTTTGTAAATGTATGGAGTCTATAAGACTAAAGGCAAAAGGAACAGCCTTGTGCTATGCTTTAATTGATAATCTGTGTACCATGTAGATGCAGATTAACAGTTCTAATGCAACTATACATGTAAATTGGAATGGGACAATTACATAAATGGAAGGAGATGGTGGAAACCAGATTTCTCATTGTTGGAATGCAATTTTATGCTTAAATTGGGGAAGGAGACTAAAATGATTCATGTAGTAATAGATTAGGGTTAGAGAACAATATGAATTTACATTGAATGTAATATAGATGTAGATGATAAAAGACATATTTATAGGTATGTATTATGTACAACTTAGCATGCATACATATATTTCTTAGCTGTGTCAGCTGAGAGAGCATTAAGGAAATAAGACCACAGTAGCAATGAGCTCAACTAGTATTCAAATCTTGGTTTCTAACACCATTCTATAATTAAAGAATAAGGACTTCTTATTCTTTAATAAGGGAGACAGAGCTGGTTCAGTGACTGGGCAAGAACTTTTTGAGAAAGGACTGAATTATCTTATAGTGTCAGAAATTAGGAAAGCACTAAAAATTAAAATCTTACACTGGTTTGAGATGTGTGAAATGTCTCAGAAGCCAACTGAAGGAATTCCCAATTACCAAAACTGGAACAATTTGAGAGAGAGAGAGAGAGAGAGAGAGAGATGAATTATAACCTAAACCATAATATCTATTGATATCTATAAGTCTACAAATGACTGAATAAATAAATAAGAGAGAAGAGACAAATCTGTTATGTAGAGGAATTTTGATTTAGTTATATAGAAACCCTACCCCAAAGGAAAGACTGAGTAACTCCCTCATACTCAATGTAGGCTGAAGGTCATGTTTTCTTTCTAGAGATTACAGTATGGAAATGAGACAAGGAAAAGAATAACTTTACAGGAAGAACCTGACAAAAATGACTTCTGCCAGGTAATTAAGGTCAACATCAATTATGATTGTCATGGCGATAGCATATATCCTTAATATCATAAAAATGGCACTTTACCTTTGAGTCTTCTTCCCCTAAGCCTATAATCCAAATTTAATCTTGAGAAAAACATCAGGTAAATTTCAGTTGAAGGACATTACAAAATACCTGACCATTATTCATTAAAATTTTGAAATTATCAAAAACAAAGAAAGTCTGAAAAATTGTCACAGAGAAGGTTCGCCTAAGGAAACTTGACAATATGTGTAAAGTGATACCCTGAATAAAAGCTGAGAGCAGAGAAAGGACATTAGGTATGATAATTAGGTAAGATGTTAGGTAATAATGTGTCACCATTGGTTTTATCAGTTCTAATAAATTTACCATTTCAATGTAAGATGTTAATAATGGTGGAAACTGTGCAAAATGTACATGGAACTCTCAGTACTGTCTGCTCCATTAATCCAAAAATCTAAATTGTACTATACAACATTTTACTAATTAGCCACAAAATTATCAGTAATTATAGTATATGGACATATTTTTAATGAAGATTCAAACCAACCATACAATTAGTTGTGAGGGAATCAATAACTTGACTAATGACTATTTAATAATAAGACATTGCTCTTTTTCTGTAGTTGTGATAAGATTGTATATATAGTAGTTTTGTGTTTTAAAGTTTTTATATTTCAGTTCATTACTGGAGTGTTTAATGTGTATTTAATGTTAAGACTGGGTCTTCCTCAAAATAATCCTGTTGAGTTGGGAATTATGAAAGTATAATTGAAAAAGAATCCTCTGAGAATGTTGAAGATGGATAATGTTGGAGCTGAGTAATAGCTCAATTCATTCTACTACTTTTTACTTGGTGTGTTTAGTTAATTTTCTATTTATATTTTTAAAAATTAAAGTTCATTCTATTAGAGCTGTCATAAAAAATAAATATTTATCATTGGTAGTCAAACATATTATTTCTTCTGGTGAATTTTTTTTTCAATTATTAATGCAACCCTAATACAGTCTCAAAACAATAGTGAAAAAGAAGAAAATCTAGAAGATACTGACACATTTCTAGACATATATGACTTACCCAAATTGAACCAAGAGGATGTAGAAAACCTAAACAAACCAATAACAAGTTAATATTGAAGCAGTAATAAAAACTTTCCAACAAAGAAAAGCCCAGGACCAGATGGAGTCTCAGCTGAATCCAAGACCTTTAAAGAAGAATTAATGTCAATCATCTTCAAATTATTCTATGAAATAGAAATGGAGGGCACTTACAAATTCATCCTACAAAACCACTATCACCCTGATACCAAAACCAAATAAGAACACATCAAGGAAAGAAAATTATAGACTGATAATTATGAACATAGATGAAAAAATTCTTAATAAAATTTTAGCAACCCACATTCAAAACCATGTGAAGAATATTGTACATCATGAGTAAATTGGTTTCATTCCAGGGATGCAAGGTTTGTTAAACATTCATAAATCAGTAAATGTAATTCATCATATTAATATAATTAAAGACAAAAATATATAATCATTCCAAAACATGCAGAAAAACTTTAACAGAATTCAACATGATTCTTATTAAAAAGTGATGATACTAGGGATAGAAGAAATCTAGCCAGAACAATTAGGTAAGAGAAGAAAATTAAAGGATACAAATAGAAAACGAAGAAGTCAAGTTGCCACTGCTTGCAGATGATATAATCCTGTGCTTAAAAGGCCTCCAAAATAACAGAAGACTTCTAGATTTGATAAGTTCAGTAGAGTAGCAAGATACAAGAGCAGCATAAAAGGATCAATAGTAGGCTGGGGAGGTGACTCAGTGGTTAAGCATTTGTCAGGCATGTGTGACACCCTGGGTTCAATCCCTAGCACTGGAAAAAATTTCCTATATAGCAGTAATAAACCTAATAAAAAAAGAAATCAGGAAAACAATTCCATTCACAATAAAAAATAAAATAAATCCTGGGAATAAATTTAATCAAGGAAGTGAAAGACCTTCACAATGAAAATTATGGAACACTGAAGAAAGAAATGGAAGACTTTAGAGGATGGAAAGACCTACCATTTTAATGAATAGGCAGAATAAATATTGTTAAATTGACTATATTAGCAAATACCAGAAGCAATTTGCATACTCAATACAATCACCATCAATATTCCAATGACTTCCTTCACAGAAATAAAAGAAAAATTCCTAAAATTTGTATGAAATAATAAAAGATCCTAAATAGCCAAAGTAATCCTGAGAAAAAAGAACAAGGCTGGCGGCATCATTATACCTGACATCAAATTATACTACAGAGTGTAGTAATAAAAACAGCATGGTACTGTCATAGAAACAAACGTAAAGACCAATGGAGTAGAATAGAAAAAACAGAGACAAATCCTAGTAATTATGGTTATCTCATCTTTGACAAAGGTCCAAAAATGTAAGATGGAGAACAAATAGTCTTTTTAACAAGTAATGCTGGAAAACTTGGATAATCCTTTGTAGAAGAATGAAAATATACCCCTATCTATTATCCTGCACAAAAATCAACTTAAAGTGGATGAAAGACCTAGAAATGAGACCAGAAACTGCAACTGTTAGAAGAAAACATGGGATCAACACTCTAATATATAGGTGCAGAGATACCGACTTCCTTTATTTGAGAGGTACCAGGGGTTGAACCCAGGAGCACTTAATCACTGAGCCACATCCTACTGGGATTACAGGTGTGCACCACTGCACCTGGTCTGACTTCCTTAATAAGACGTCTAGAGCATAAGAAATACAACAAAGAATCAGTAAGTGGGATGGCATAAAATTAAAAAGCTGCACAGCAAAGGAAACAAGGGACTAAAAAGACAGCCTAAATAATGGAAGAAAATCTTTGCCAGTTACTCTTAGAAGACAGAGGATTAATATCCAGAAGATTTAGAGAGCTCAAAAAAATTCACCAAAAAATTAATGATTAATAAATTAACAAATAAGCCAATCAATGAATGGGAAAATGAATGAAACAGACAATTCTCATAAGAAGAAATGCGAATTGCTCTCAAATATATGAAAACAATGTTCAATATCATTAGCAATCAGGGAAATGCAAATCAAAACTATACTGAGATTTCATCTTGCCCCAGTTAAAATGGCAACCTTCAAGTATATAAACAATAATAAATTTGGGTGAGGATGTGGGGAGAAAGGTACACTTATACATAGTTGGTTGGACTGCAAATTTGTATGACCACTTTGGAAAACAGGGTGTAGATTCTTCAAAAGACTCAGAATGAAACCACCATATGACTCAGTTATACCACTCCTTGATATTTATCCAAAAGAACTAAAGTCAGCATACTATAGTGATACAGGCACATCAATGTTTGTAGCAGCACAATTCACAATAGCCAAGTTATGGAACTAGACTAGGTGCCTGTCAACAGATGAATAGATAAAGAAAATGTGGTACATATACACAGTAAAGTTTTACTCAATCATAAAGAAGAATGAAATTTGGCATTTGTTGGTAAATTAATGGAACTGGAGAACATCATGCTAAGTGAAATAAACCAGACTCAGAAAGTTCAGATCACATTTTCTTTAATACATGGAAGCTAGAGAGAAAAAGGGAATTAAAAATATGGGATCTCACAGAAATAGAAGGAAGATTTAGTAGAGGAGAGGTAGAGGATCAAAGAGGATAGAAGTGAGGGAAAGGGGAGAACTGGGGAATAAAATGGACCAAATCATGCTATATGCATGTATGAATATACCACAATGAATCCCACTTTTATGTATAATTATAATGCATCAGTGAACAAAAAATATAGATGTCAATAAACAGAAATCCAGAGGAGTAGAAGAAGGGGAACAGGGAGAGGGAGACTGGCAGGGAAAGGGATAGTATAGGGAATGAAGTGGAGTAAATTATGAGCGTATATGAATCTCTCCCAATAAACACACTATTATGGATAGTGATAATGTACTAGTGAAAATATAGCAAAAACAAAACAAAACCAAAACAAAACAACATTTAAGAATCAGGGATAAAATGAAAATTAAAATTCATACTGAGTACTGTCATGAGTAAATAAATATTCACCCTTGGTAGTCAAATATATATCTTTTCTTTTCTTTCTTTCTTTTTTTTTTTTTTGGTACTGGAGATTGAACTCAGGGGCATTCGACCACTGATCCACATCCCCAGCCCTATTTTGTGTTTTATTTAGAGATAGGATCTCACTGAGTTGCTTAGCGTCTCGCTGTTGCTGAGGCTGGCTTTGAACTCGCAATCTCCTGTCTCAGCCTCTTGAAGTGCTGGGATTACATGCGCGTGCCACCGTGTCCTGCAAATATATTTCTTCTGGTGAATTTTTTCTTCGGTTGTTGAAGCAGATATTCTATGATAATGAACTGTGCTGTATTCTCAAAACAATAGTGAAAAAAGAATCAATTCTGACAGTTTAACTTAACATGTTTATACCAGTGTTTTCCTTGATTTGTATTTGGTAAATTTGGTTGTTGTCTTTATTATTTTTGTTAAAATTATATCAAGTCAATCTTCTACCATCTACAAACCAACATCAATCAAAAAATCTCTATGAGATATTTGGAATAAAGTGTATTTTTTCCTACATTACTGTTGCAATGAAATCCTCATATCCTAGTCAAAAGTGATTTAAGTAGTTAGTCTTCAGTTGATTAATATGACCATTTAAAAATTATGAATTAATCTTAGCTGTTTTTACTGTTTAGTGAAAAGTGCTTCTTTTATTTTATTCTTTCTGTATCATAAAACTAATAAGTAATTTAAATATTTATTAGTTACATGACATACAAAACATTTTACTATTTTTTCTACTGGGAACACTTCAAAAATAGACTCAGTTTTTGATAATTCATACATTCTAAAAATCATTTCAGCAAATTATAACTGTAGCAAATCCTCATTTCTAACACAGAATTTTTATAGACAATGCTATGTTCCTATCAAAAAGGAACATTTTATTTATTGACAAATAAAGACATTTAGCCAAACAAAGAAACATGTATTTCTTTGGCTGTATCTGATTGACTAAAGTGACCTTTAGGTAATAAAGCTAAATTGCACCATGGCTTTAGAACTTTGGGTTTTAAGGGAAGATATTTAAAACAAATGTATTAGAATTCCCAGGCAAACAATTTTATGTCAAACTGGTTTTCCTAAGAACTCTTTGGAACATATATGCATGTATTTATGGCTTAAAAGTCAGTTGAATGACAAGGGGACCTGTTTGTGCTCTATGGTGTCCTTGGAATATGATAATGTTGGCTGCTACTATTGACTTTTTCCCTTATTGGTACTAAGCCAACCTTCCATTCCTTTTCAGAGTAAGCAGTTTTCTAAAACAAAATCCTTTCATTGTGTTCTAGGAAACAGAGTATTTTTTTTTTTCTCTTAGAAATTGCATATGGCCACCAGGAGGCAGATATCTATTACATATTATTTATCAATATTTGCATAAATAACAATTAGATAATAGAAGGATAGAAAAATATAGAAATATAGAAAAAATTAAAGGTATACTTTTTATTTTTTACTTGAGATATTTGAAAGACTGGGTTAATTGTTGTTAAATATTTGATTTTGCTATCCGAGAAATTTGCTTCTAACACAGAAATATTTACTCAAGGACAATTACAGTAAATGTTTAATCAGAATGTTATAGAAAATTGACAGGGCTAGGAGGAAAATGCTTTTAATTTTACTATTGTTATAATTAAATTTAAATTTAGCTTTTCTAATTGAGTAAACAATTTGATAAGCATCATAATCTCTATGTGTGATGGATGAACTCCTTTTTTTAATTATCAAGAAACTATTTCCTTGGTCTGTGTGAATGACATGTGGATGTCATGTTAATCATATAGTTAATACTGTAATTAAAAGTGAATACTTTTAAAGATAATTTTCATAATATAGCTAATTATTGGAAGAGAAGTATCTCTTAGTTTAGAACAAGGGAAAGGACCTATAGATGAAAAAGAAAATATATATATTTTTTGCACTTGAATCAGAAGGCTAGTAAGAGAGCTGCTCTTAGAAGTGCAGGGGGAAAATGTCTTCAAATGATTGCTCTGTCCAAAGCTTTGCTTGTTCTTCCAGTGTCAGTATCTGATGGTTTTATATTTTATATTATTAAGAGAACTTATATACATTCTACTATCTTTTGATATTCTGAAACTTAAAAGCATAACAGTTGTAAGAAAAAGTTAAGGCTGAATTTGCATTGACCCTTAGATAATCCTGAAGGTGTTTTTCTTTCCTCTTTCTCTCCTTCTCTGATTCTTTGTGTTAGTCAGCTTTCCATAACTGTGACAAAATACCCAAGATAAACAACTTAAAAGGAGGAAACTCATTTTGACTCATAATTTCAAAGGTTTCAGTCCATTGTCACTTATCCCTTTTGCCTTTGGGCCTGTAGCAAAGCATATATCATGGTGGGGAGCCTGTGATGGAAGAGTCTACTCACTTCATGAAGTTCAGGAACCAGAAAGAAAGAGGAATGGATTAATGGTCCAATATCTCCTTCAAAGTCATGCCCCAGATGACCTAATTTCCTTCCACTGGGCCCACCTCCTGAAAGGTTCTTCCAGCTTCCAATGGCACCATCAGCTGGGGACCAAGCCTTTGTCCCCCAAGCCACAAAATTTGGCTTTCCTACAATAGACTGGAGACCACCCTCTAATTTAAGTATTTGAATTTATTGTGATCCAGCTAAAGCAGGTTTCATGTCTGTGGTTAAACCATTAGGTAGTCAGGTTCCTGAAAGTATGTGGCACTTACAGGGAACTTATTTGTATTTGTTTAATAAATGAATAAATAAACCTCTGTGTGATTGTGTAATACTACATTTTAAGAGATAAAAGCTATTTACGATATATAACCTATATATCTCACAATAACAAAGTAACAACAATATTAGTCACTAATATTTTTTATACTAAATACCAAGCACTGTTTATAATGCTTTATGTGTACTGATTAATCTCAACTTTAATATTCTCCTAAGGGATGATTATTCAACATTCCTATGAGATGCTATTATTTTCTTAGATAGGAAACTGAGTTTCAGAATATTTTATTATCCAAAATCATATGTTTAATTAATAAGGAGTCTGAGTTCTGAGCCCATTCTATTAAATAAATAACATATATATACATATATAAAAGTAATATATATGTGTGTATATACATGTATGTATATATTATTTATAATTATTTATAAATATTTATATTATTTATTTATAATATTACAATAACATGTACATTATATATACATACATATAACATTTTAACATATATAATGTAATTTATAACATATAATATTTTAACATAATTTAAAACATAATATATAACATAATGTTTTAACATATAATATATAACATATATTATGTTATATGTATGTATGTATTATTTGTTTAATAGAATGGGTTCAGAACTCAGACTCCTTATTAATTAAACAAATGATCTTGGACAATTAAACATTCTGAAACTCAGTTTCCTACCTAAAAAAATAATAGCATCTCTTAGGAATGTTGAATAATAGTCCCTTAGAAGAATATTAACAGTTGAGATTAATCAATACATGTACATATATACACATAATATATAGATATTATTTATATATATATTATAAAATATTTACCTTCCAAGTGTTTCTTTAAATTCTTTCATTTCAAGTCCCACAGTTCCACTAGTTCCACTAAATGGATGGGATGAGACATCAAGGTGAAACTCTGAGATCTGAGGAACTTACACAAGTTCAGACTTGTGGTGGCAGTTGTGATACTGATTTCCACCTACTACCTCTCATAGTTGATGAATGATTCAGTGGAAATCTATAATAATAGAGGTGAAGATTGCTCTTGCCACTCATGTCATTTATACATTCCTTTCCTATTTTACGTATACCCCAATCCCTCACCAAGGAACTACCTAAGGGTTATCTCCATACTTCCAACAAACCTGAGATTGAACCATATTGTAGAAGCTTAGATATGGAGCTCCTTTCCTTTTTTTGTTTTTCTCTCACTGAAAAAATGAGAGGAGTGACTGAGTCATGTGGGGAAAGTTCCAAGCAGAAAGATTGAGGAAGGAAGCTGGAGTGGGAAGGATGGAGAATGAAGTGTAACTAATTGGGTATTCTTGAGGATTATAAGAATGATTAAAGAATAAAATAAGCAAAAATAGTGATAAGTGAGTAGGAGGAGAGGAATGTGGAGAGACACAATGTAAGTGAGGAAGCTGAAGTAGGAAACTGGTGGAACAAGGCAGGTGGGCTGGGTAGGAGGAAGACAAGCCAAGAAAGAAGACAGCTGAATTAGGATATTGTCAGATTGCACTAAGAAAGGGAGAACAGATGGTCATGTTTTCCTTTTCTCAACTGTAAGTGCTGTCTTTGAAAAGTCATACTCATTCAGAATACTCTTGTATGGGCTGGAAGTATCACAGCACTGAGAGCTGAAATATAAATCAACACCGTAAAGCAATAGTAATTTGAAACAGAAGGCAAAATATATCTGGATATTTCATAAATCTAGAAGTTGTTTACTCAGGACTTGTTACAGATTGTGTATAGCATTTGATAACACTTTTATGTTTTCTTAGGTAAACTGAAATTGAGGTATGTCTTAATTGATGATTATTTCCTAATTATGTCCACAAGGAAATGCATATCGAAGGTATTGAATATGAATTTACTTAATGTTTTAAATCACTTGAATCTAGAGAAGGTAAATGACCAATAAGAAGAGCAAATGCCATTTCTGCAGAATTTATTTTATGGGACTAAAGGATTTGTGTGGTAATGAGAAGGACTGGAGCAAAAGTTGAAGAATTATGTATTAAGGAAAAGGTAGTAAACCTATGCTTTTGTGAGACTGTTTAACAGAAAACTGAAGTTTATGTTATTAGCTCCATAGGATTGTCATCCATCTAATCTGTTGATCATTAGGTGGGAAAATAGGTGCAGAGTAAAAGAAAGGACAGGAGAGGCCAAGTTCCTGGGATCATGAATTTAAGAACAAAGCAGAGATGGAGACAGCTTGGTTGTCCAGGACTGAATGGCGATTGGACTAACATGGATAAAGAGATTAATGTTTTGGAGGACCTGTGCTCTCTGAGGTAGACAGCCTCTAGAAAATGGATTGCTTGGCAAGTGGGTTATGATTTCTGGGGTTTCAGGTTGACCCGAGAAACATGATAGTAGAACTGTAAGAAAGGGCCATCTGCAATGAACATTAATTCTTTAGATGAACATTTGGGGCTGACTTCTAGAGTCTGCTCTGCAAAGACAGATGGGTATTTAACATTTGGCCACTCTTAGGGGATATGTCCTTTTCCAGAGGGTAGTGACTGAAAGGTATGTGAAAGGACTTCTAGGGTATTAGAATATTCAGATCCTTGATCTGGATACTGGTTACCTGAGTGTGTTTATTTTAGGCAAATTCATAAAATTGTGAACCTAAGTATACTTTTAATTATTTATTTTGCTTTGATACAAAGTTTAAAAATACTCATGCACTGACTTTGCCCCACAATAATATTAGAATCTGTAGAGCTTAGGTTCAGTTATTAGTATGTTTAAAAATTTTTCCATGTTCTTCTGACTGAAAGTGAAATTTGAGAATCATTGAGAACGGTACATACATTTGTACATTGTATAACTCCATCCACCAAAAGTGAATCTTTGCCTTGCAGTATGGTAAGCAGAACACTTGAAAATTAAGTTGTCCGTATTGAAATGCATGTGTAAATCAGACATTAGATTTTGAATATTTGGTAATGAAAAAATGTTTTAATAATTTTAATAAATGAGAAGAAAAATATTGGATAATTTCACTGCTTTATATTTTTTTAAGAATACTAGAGAATATAAAATTATACTTCTGCCCTATATTATTGTTCTAATGCTCAGTTCTTATTTAGTCAAAAAATATAGGAATTGGCATCAGAGAAAATGAACATTTTAGTCCTGGCTTTGCAGCACAAAACTGCATGGCTTTGGACAAGCCATTTAACTTCTCTGAGTCTTAGATTTACAATGAGATAAGTACTCTCTTATTTTGTAATGATGGTGAAAATGGAGATAATGTAATCAAGTGCCTAATACATGTTCAGAGCATAATAATTAAAAATATGAAGAAAAAGTAAATGAGTCTTCTATACCCTTCCTATGATACTATATAAAAAGTCGTTTTTTCTCTTGAACTATGTGTTGTCAGCAGAGAAACATGATAACTTTAAAAACTGAGGAGTTGATCAGGTCATGAATAGAAAGTATGGATAAAGGACAGTAGCATCTGCTTTGCCAGAGGGAATGTCTTACTTCTCATTTTCCTCCTGATGTTTCTGGCTTTTTCAGCTGCTTAATTCTAACTTTGGAATAATTCCTATGTCTACTCTCACTCTAACCCTTTGCCTACCTTGAAAACCTAACACTCATACTCAGAATTCTTCTACTTCTATGCTTGGCTTCTTGGCATGGACCCAGTTGTAGCTGAGAGTTCCTGTGAGGGGAATAGGCCTTGGTGTTTATACTCTGCCCTGACTAATCTTTTGCAGCTGGCCTGCCAGCACTGCTGAACCCTTAGGCATACCCTAGAGTCCTTAGAGACTTTTATCAGCTTTTGGGTTTTCCAGGTTCTCCTCCACAGACAGGGTCTTAGTATTCAGTCCCTCCATCTAGCCTAGTGTCTCTTCCAGACTCTCACTTATATGCTGTGCTCTAGTTACCTTGAATTATTTTAAAAATATATGACTATGTCTTCCTATCTGTGGACGTTACTTTAACTTTTTTTCTATATTTTTTTTACTTTAATGAAATCAATAGAGAGACTGAAGAAATTATTCCAGTCTCTCTCCTTCCTTCCTTCCTTTCCTTTCCTTTCCTTTCTTTCTTTTATTCATTCTTTGTCCCTTCCATTTCCTTCCCTTCCCCTCTCTCACTCCCTTCCTTCCTTCTTTCTCTCCCTTCTTCCTTCCCTCCCCAGGGATTGAATCTAGGAGCACTCAACCACTGAGCCACATCCCCAGCAACTTACTTGTGATCCTCCTGCCTCAGCCTCCTGAGCCATCTTTCTATATGTTATTTCCTGTTAAGTGATATTTCTCCTCCAGAATCTATATAGAATATTCCATATTCATTTATTATTGTTTATCATATTCAGACATTTATTATAGATATGTACATGCTTGTGTTACCATTTCTATTAAATAAATATACTTTTATGAACTTTTTGGGTCCACTGTGACTGCCTTTGTATGCAACTTAATTTAAGAGTTCTCATCTAAAACTCAGAAATAATTGAAAAGTGTTCCCAATACTTACTTATATCTCTTTAAGAATATTAAAGAAAGCTTAATTCAGAACCTATAAAGAGCCTTTTATCTCCTTTCCAATTGTTTCATTCTCTTCATTGAAGCCTCTTACATGTCAATCCCCTCAAACTACTTTTAGAAACCCCAGTTTTTGAGCCAAAAGTAAATTCCAAAGGGAATGGAGTCTCAGAAAGTCATCCTATTTAAGGAGGGATGGAGTAGTAATAAGAAAACTATGTTCCTCCGCATGTATTTCAATTTCTATTAGTTTTTTGGATTTGTGTTCTTTCCTTAATTTTACTTCTTACTTCATCTAATGAAGAGACTTGAAACTTAATAAATGCTCAATTCTTATTTCCTGATCAATTTGGTGATTTACTGGATTTCATTTAGAACCATCTGAGAAGGCAAGTTCTATTTAAGTTCTCTCTCCTTAGCTATGGCTATTTTTACATGACTTTTTACCCTTAAAATTCATGGTTATGTATTGTTTTATGAATTCCAAAGAGTATGTGGGATAAAACGAAACTTAGAAATTCAATAAGACAGTCATAATAGTCACACAATCCTACTCAAGTGATGTGTAAAATGAATCATGGCAAGTGCAAATGTGTTGTTAAGAGTTACCTACATCTTTACCTTCGCCTGGCTTATTTCTTTCTTCAAAGTCAAAAAGTACATCATAGTTATATAGTCCTATTTTCAATGTTAATTTAATTACCAGTGTTTTCTAAAAGACACAATAATCATAAAAAGACTTTACGTTTCTCTGTATATTACATATCAGTGTGGTTACTTTCCTGAATCTATAAATATATATTCCTTGGTCCTTTTATATTTTTCTTTTGTTTTTCTAAGAATTCCTACATTTGAGGCTTATCATATTCTTATCAGAACTCCCATTTACTTATCATATTATGAGTATATTTCCATTAAAGATATGGCTTGCAGAAACCTTCATGAAGATTTTTCTTTCTGACTAATGTGTTGTATAGGCCAATAGAATAGGTATAACATCTTTCTCTTGGCTAATCTTAAGTCCAGAAAATTGATTCTACAGAATGACCAGAAATATCTTTAGCAGTATCATTATTTAACTAGTTGGCTTATCATCATTTGTTCATTTATTTATGTACTATCCTTTGGACATCTAATCTCTACAAGTCATAGCAAGTGTGTGTGTGTGTGTGTGAGAATACGTATAACATAAAATTTGAGATACAGATTTATAAAGTTACTCTATAGCATAAACTAGAAAAAGGTGATAGAAATCAAACTTTCTAGCTTCTGCAATGCAGTATTCTGTAGACTTTATTTTCAGCCATCAACTTTATCTTTGAATTGCAAGTTCTTTTAATTGATTTATGTGTCAATTCTCTCTCTTAATATCTTGAGCTTCAAATGGGATGACATCATTCATTTACAAACATTTATTGAATGTTTAATAGACAATGAACATACAAAGATGAATAGAGAGCTGCTGACCTCAAATAGCTCAACTCTACTTGAAGGGACATGTATGCATACAAATAGGTAAGTAATGAAAACCACTTGCAGATTAAGTGTTAGGGGGCAAAGTGTATAAAACAGCTAATTTCCTATGGTAGGCTTTGGGAATGGGGAAGCAAATCAAAATGGCTTTCAAGAAAGGATGCATTGAGGCATAGTCTAAAAGGATCAAAGGGAATTTGCTATCAAGCATGAAGAGATTTTGATAATAAGAAAAAAGTTAACACATCAGTGTGTTATATAAAAAAGTATGTATACAAAAAAGTAGTCTGCTTAAACTGAAGGATTTTTTAACTAGGGAATGAAATGATCAGACTTACATTATTAGAAAGATACATCTGGTTGCAAAATGAATAGGAAGAGTGTTGGATGAGGCAAATCCTGATGATATTTTCATTCTATTATGTCAGATAAATGATGATTTAAAGGGTTGAAGGGCAAGACAAAAAGAAGTGGACATTATCAAGAAAGAGTGAAGAATTAGAATTGAACTAACAAACAAATTGGAGGAAGAGGAGAAATTTAAGAGGGCTCGAAGAATTTTGATATAAGGTTACTATGAAACCAATATTACCATTACATGAGATTTGGAATATAAGAGGAAAGGCAGGTTTGGGAATGCGATTGTATATTGGATTTCATGATGGAATGTTGAATTTTAAAGTGTATAAATGTGTGTTTTTAAACCAATGCTCAACTATCCAATAGGTCAGGTGATCAGTAGTTAACTTCTGGGCTGGAGATGAAGATATGTCAGTGTTGTTGTTGATGGTGCAGACGTGGAAGAAACTACATGGAGAAAGGGTTAAGAAAAGAGGAATGAGGACAGGGAACCACAATATGTAGTGGAGGGAGTAGAGAAGGTGGCAATAATCAAGAGAAGTGAGGAGGTATCAGAGAGGAACAATAAATAAGTAATTGAAAACACCTGGAAAATAAAAAAGGCAAACAGGTAAACAAATGAAGCATTTCAAAAGAGTCCAGGGTGAAGTGAGCTAAATGCCAGTGGGTAATCTAATCAAAATCTATTTGACAGTTGGATTGATCTATTTGTTTAGGCTTAATTCCAAGTAGTATAGTGGGACTACAATTGTGCTGTTGAGAGTAACTAGTGGTATAATTGGCCATCATCCCAGAGTCTAATGCAAATCTTTAGTTGTCCAGGTTTCAGGTTGGTGCCTACATGTGACAATTGCCCCCATGAAAAAGTGAGTACTAGAGGATATGAGGATGTTAACAACAACAACAACAACAAAGACTCTATGAAGAGACTGTGGTCATAGGGTAAGAATGTACCCGTTTATTATGGAAGGTGCTATCCTAGAGAGAAAATTGATATTTTCTTGAAAGATGTGAATTTTATCCTGAAGGAGACCTGATTATGCAGCTGTACTCTGTCCTACTAATAGCAATTAAAATTATAAAAATATTATATTTGCTTTAAGGCAAAGTTTGAGTTCTCTTAATCATTGTTACTTTACTTTCCACTTTGGCTATGGCTTCAGTGATAATTACTTAGAGTCTAGGCACTACTAAGGATGTCATTGGTGATGAGAACAATTTAACTGCATATCAAATTGCAGAAGGATAAGAAGTGTTTTAGTCAGTTTTTTTGCTGCTGTGACTAAAAGACCTGGCCAGTCACTTGTAGGTGTGGAAAAGTTTATTTGGGGGCTTACAGTTTCATAGGTCTCAGTCCATAGACAGCCAATTCCATTCTTCAGGGCTTGAGGTGAGGCAGAACATCATGGGAAGGAGTGTGGCAGAGAAAGGCAGATCACATGATGATCAGCAAGCAGAGAGAGTCCACTTGCCAGATAGAAAATATATATCTCAAAGCCATGCTCCCAATTCCCACCTCCTCTAGCCACACACAATACGCCTTCAGTTACCACTCAGTTAATCTCTATCAGGGGATTAATTCACTGATTGGGTTAAGACTCTCACAACCCAATCATTTCTCTTCTGTACCTTCTTGCATTATCTCACATGTGAGCTTTTTGGGGACACCTCACATCCAAGCCATAACAAAAAATGAACATGAAAATGGAACAGATTACTATTTTGAGAAACATAAGCAAGGAAGGTAAAAGAAAAACGTGAAAACTAGAGCACGTTTGTGGAAAAGGGTAAAGTCAGTGAAAATAGAAGAACAATTAATAGTCCTTTGCTAAGGCCAGAAAAAAGTTTTTTATAAACTTTATATAGAGAAATAAAATCTTAGCCAGAAAATGAGAAGCTTCCTCTTTCCCTAAAGACATGAAGGGAAAACTGTGCAGCACTCATGTCTAAACTGAGGTTGCAGGCAAGGAATAAGCATTGCTATAAACTTTTTACAGACATCCAGAAGGCAAGTGAGGACAAGGGAGATGGTTTGATTGGTTTTATTTTGGGCAGACACGGCAGCAAGACAATAAAGTGAACTCCAGAGCACTGAGGCAAAAAATTAATAATGGATTGTAGACTAGGAGGAAGGTTGCAGAAGAAATGATCCTCTTGATATGATCAGAAAAGAGGTGTGATACAAATGAGAAAGTTAGTGGGTTACAGTGAGTTTTGTTTATTTTGACTTTACAGTAAGAGATGGTTAGGATGTCTACATTCTCAAAAAGACAGATGTAAGAAATACACAGGGAGAAGACCCTAGCAGTTCTGCAGCTTGTTTCACTGGCTCACATTACATTTGCCCTAAATTCTTAAGTAGTGTTTTATTCTTGTGACCTGAATAAGGTGCAGTTAAAGATTTACATCCCTTTTTGTCTCTTTGGTTTAAGAGTTTTCTCCGAGCCAAGAGTGATGGCTCATGCTTATAATACAAGGACTCTGGAAGCTGAGGCAGGAGGATCTCAAGTTGGAGACTAGCCTCTGCTGGTCAAGATAAGAAAAAAAAAAGACTGGAGATGTAACTCAGTGGTAATGTACCTCTGGATTCAATTTCCAGGACTGCAAAAATAAGTAAATAATAAATAGACGAGTAACATCTCATGATTTAAATGAAACAGAAAAAAAAAAAAAAACCCTGCTTTTTCTTTTTTTGGGAGGAGGGGTGTACCAGGGATTGTACTCAGGGGTACTCAACCACTGAGCCACATCTCTAGACCTATTTTTTGTGTTTTATGTAGAGACAGGGTCTCACTGAGTTGCTTAGCGCCTCACCTTTACTGAGGCTGGCTTTGAACTTGTGATTCTCCTATCTCAGCCTCCCAAAGTGCTGAGATTACAAGCATGAGCCACCACGCCCAGCTAAAAACCCCTGCTTTTTCTTAAATTCCACCTTGGACTGTTTTATCTTTATTGTGCATAGGTAATAAAAAATAATATAACAAAAAGAGAGCAATATTAAGATAAAAGAGGTCAAATTCTCTTTGCTTCGCTACCGCAAAATGTTATCCTTAACATGGGTTTTTGTGAGAAATGCATTTTGTTGCTGACTCATTTGAAAGCCTTGCAGTAGAGTAGGCATGGTGGGTGTATGGGAAGCCTTGAATTTCTTCTCCATCAGAGGCTCTTGAGTGGTGGAGGTGCAGGTAGGAGTAAAAAAGTTATTAAAGTCATGTAGAGATTTATTTTAAGGGAAATGTGAATGTATCTATGTGCGTGTGGGTAAAAGATGTTGTAAAAACTTTTAGGGGTTCCTAATAAACACTAATTTTTCTCTTGATTGGAAATCGCCTCCCTGCAGATGAGCAAGAAAGAACTCTAGGTCTGATATTGGGACTTCAGTTCCAAGAGCTGAAATGGTTCTGGTAGTTGACTAAGTCCAAGAAGTAGGCTGCTAAAGTGGAATGGAAATGAATATTTCTGAAGAAAAAGCCAGTAAAGCATACCTAGGAAGATGTTTACATTCTCTGCAAGATGTCTGAGATTTTGCCTTTTTCCTTTATCACCTGCAGCACTTTATCTAGCACAAACAATAGAATGTGTTCAATAAATACTCTTAATAGACTTTACATTTCAGAAAAATGTGTTACCTTTAATATCAATTATGTGAGCATGCAACATTGCTAAATACAAAAGTCATACAAGCTCACAATGACTGCAGAGACTGTCATCTTTTTTTTATAAAGAACAATTTAGGGTATTCTAAGACATCATAAACCATAGATCCTTTCCTGTTTTCACTTGATTACTATACATTTTCTCCTTGCTGCTACAAGTTTCACTCAGAAGCTTTCCTTCCCAGCCAATCCTACCCAGCATTTCTTTACCCATTATTGCTTCTCTCAGGGGGAAATAGCAATATCATTCATCTCTTAAAATGGTACATTGCCACCATATCTGAGTAAATTTCAGGTGTAGGGCATTTACAGTGGGCTGCTTTGGGGGTATTGCCTAAGAATTAGAGGCTGCAATTTCAGTCATTGATTGGAAAAAGCATTTGTATGAACTTAGGATAAAAAATATGTTACCACTGGATGTTTACAATTGATAAAAAATAAGTTTGACACTTTCACACTTGTTGCAAATGAGTCAAAAACTGAAATATTGTGTTTCTGAGCAATTAAACAAAATTAGTAGCATTTGGCATAAGAAATGTAAAAATGCTAAATTTACAGACCACATGTCAGAAATATACCTTCTGTGAAGTATACTCCCTAAAATAAGTTATAATCAACTTTTTTTTTTAAGTATGCTTTCTATAATCTAGTTACATCTTTGTCATTGTCAATGTAGGTAACCTTGAGAAAAGCAGTTCCCCTTTTTGGTATTTAGTTTTCTTTCTAAACTATGGAGGCAAAATAAATAAATAAACTATGGAGGCAGTGCAAGTCCTTCTCCAGAACTTCCCTACAGATAAATGTATTCTCTCACTAGCTTTAGTTTTATGGCATGTGCCATAGAGAGTTCTTTGGAGATAGACAAATAGGCTCAAATCTTAATTTCATTACTTATTCACTTTTTAAGTTATACCTTATTGAGTTGGAAAAGTTATACCTTATTGAGTGTTAATATGTGAAATGGAATAAAGATACCACTCTAATTGAATTGTTTGAGGAATAAATAGAATATGTGGGCAAAGAGATTAGTGTAGGAATGGCTAGTTAATAGACATTCAGTACCTATTGTCAAATCATTCCTTTGGTTTCTTATCTTTTCCTCCTCTCCTCAAATTCAGATCCATGCATATTATTGACTTGCAAACTAAAAATATTAAAATAAAATTCAGGAGATACAGTGCACTTCTGCTAAGCAAAATTTATAGGATGTGGATGCTTTGGAAAGTCAATTTTTATCTTCCCAGCTTGGTAATGTCTCTGGGTTTGGATATAGCAGACAAAGTAGCAGGAAGTGTTCAAACTCAAACAAAGCTCCATATGACTTTGCATTCAAGCACTATTTATATATATATATTCAAAGACACGCATGGCATGACATGCATTAATGATAGTATATCACATAGGAATATAAACATTCCACATATACTCAGCACTGATTTTAAACTTTGCAAAATCACATGAAATCAGTTTGGAATTCTACAACTTTAAGAAGAGAAATTTAGATTCCACAAGAAAGCCACCAGGATAGTAAATGAGGACATCAAAAACCAATTATGTGGGTTGGGTGTTTGAAATAGACTACCAAAGATTATCTAAAATAGTCCCAGGACCTTCTGTTCATACTTGTGAGTCTATTAATAGATGGATTTGTTTAAATTTTCAACAGTTATTTTAGCCTCTGGTGGGTTAGATAGAAGGAAGTAATCTAAAATTTAATCTATCCTCTATAAGACTCAAATTGTTAATTTTCTTTTGTGTAGTAATATCTGATTGATAAACTAATGAGACTCATGCCCTTATCTCAGTCAGTGAAAAAGACCATAAAGGGAGTTTTAAGCATACTTACCTTTCAATCTGTCCCTAACTACAGAGAAAGGCTGAGTTCCTGCCACAACAACAATTATCTGTTGAAATGCTGATTTACTACCTACTGTATGTACCTGGAACTGTGCCTAAACACTTGAGGACAGTTTAGTGGGATCTTAGTTGCAAAGAGACTCCTGGAATCTACTATTTGTCCAGTAACTCATGAGCCATTGGCATATTACTGGTTCCTTATTTATTACCACTGACAAATGACTTTGTAATACTGACCAGTATGATTACACAAGTCACAGAAACTTTCCATGAAAGAACCATGATGTCAAAACACAGCATAGGCTATCAATAGTATTAGTGAAAATTTTGTTAGCATCTAATGGTGATAATGACTGTATCAGAATGCAATTCAAACTAATTATTAGTAAAAGTTTACAAACATTAAAAAGTGCATAATAACATTTGGATCTGAGAGGGCTGGAAAAAAAAACATGAAAAAAACAACACAAGGGCTTTACTTTTGTGATTGGTGTCCACACGATTGCAACTAGATCACTTTCTCCATCCTTTTTAGCCTAGTGCAGACAAGTTTTTCTCTAAATTTAAATAGTAGCATCATTGTGAGATATTTGATTCCATAGAACAAAATTTTCCAGTTCTTGGTATTATCTTGGCATTTCTTTTGTACATTCTCAATTCTCCAAGATTCTTATAACTAAAATTCACACCATTGGTTGGGAGAAGGCCCCCAGTTGGGAGGGAATAGAACAACTTGACAGCTTGAATTCCAGTCTGTGCAGTCAAAACAGACTGAATTCAGGTAATATTCACATTGATGGATATTTTCAAATGCCTGTATAATAAAGCAAATGAGTCTTGATGAAACTGTTACAGCTTACTTCATCAATACACAATGATGGAGGGGAAAGATTATATTATTAAAAAGTGTGTTTTGTCCTGTGCACACCACCACACTATGAAAAATTAAAAAAACAAAAACAAAAACAGGCAGCCCTTTTAAAAATGAGTGGTATAAAAATTCACAGTAATGTACATCACTTTTGTTTTTCATAAGCAATCGAAGAAGGGGGCAGTGCTGAGCATCTATATTGTACAATACAAAACAGTGTAAAGAACACAGCAGTAATACACAGATACATAATGCTAAAAACGGTGCCTTCTAGATGGTCTTTTACTGGGCGAATACTTGATCCAGAGATATTTAAACTCTGGGGTTCAACCAACCCTTTCCAATTAGACACAATTAAATCCTCTGACATTGTGAGGGGCCAGATGCTACAGGAATCATCATCTAGGTCAGTGCTACTTTCTACAAGCATTTCATCATATGGTCAAGTGAAAGGATCCATACAAAAATGACATCCAAACACAAGCCACATGATTTCAACCATTGCTAATGACAGAGGTAGAGAAAAGTCTGTCTGCAGCCACAGCCTCTGCCCCCATTTTTAACATGATAATGAGCAGTTTCCTGCGATGCAGTACAGCCATTTTCTTTTTCCTCTTTTTACTCATGGAAACAAATGCATTCCAGCAAGGCCTGGAATTTTGCCTCATTGTCAGATGTTGTTAAAGGTCAAAGTGGGGCTTTAGCTTTCAGATTTTGCTGCTTCTCCCTGGGCTTCCCCACTTTGTTCTGTTGAATTTCGTTGTGCATCATCTTCACCTTCTGTAAGAGAAAATGAAAAAAGGATGAAGGCAGAATAAAAACTACTCTTTAAATTTACTAACTCTCAATATGTCATACTGGAAACTTCTGACATACTAAAGAAGTCAAAATCTTTATACAGACAAGTGCATTTTCTTGGTGTGAAGTTAGGACAGCATGACTCAAAAATAAAATAATATTTGAATTTTGGAACTTACTAGAGATGTATAGGCAACAGAGAAATGCCAGTGCTGTGAACATGAAGTTAAAGGAATAATTTTATAAAATGGGCCCACTGTGCTGACCCTCCACCTTTTTTCTTTTTCAAGAAGCAATTCACCTGCAGCTCTGCCTGGCTTAAGTGGACAGGATATGTCACATTCCTCAGCAAACTACCTGTTATCTATAGGAGAAATGCAGGCCCAAAATAATGTCAGTAAGAGGAACCCAAGTTACCCTGAATGGGAAGACTTTTGCAATCCTTTCCATAGACCAAGTCCCAAAACTCAGGGAGATAAGGATAATTCCACTTAGAATAACCATAGACCAGATCCCAAAACTCAGGGGAGATAAGGATAATTCCATTGGTTCTAGCATGGGCCAAACTGACATAGAGTTTTCATGGCAGTGGGAACTTGAAAGTCTGATGTCATCCTGCTGTCAGTCAAAAGTCAAGAGGTGGACATGGGTAGTACTATCTGGAAACTTCTCTGGGATCCCACTAAAACTGAAGTGCAGGAGAGACATGCTATTCCTCTTTTCTCTGAGAGGACGACTCACTCTCTCCCCTTAGAGTGTCCCCTTTTCCTTCAGTAAACTCATGCTGGTTACTCTGAGCAGTATGTTTGAAATCTTTCTGATTTGGTTGCAACAACTGGGATTTTAAGGGGGCGGGGGTCTTCCTACTGCCTCGGTTTCTCAGAAAGCCCTAGCTGTATAACAGTGATCAGTTATGCTTTGGATGCTAGGAAATATGGCCAAGTCATGCCACTTAAATGTAGCTTCATAGGATGCAGAAGTCAGTAATGTCTTTAAGCAGATACCAGAGGTGGGAGCATGTGTACCTTTTTTGTGTTTGACTGTCATATTTGAAGAAATATTTAAAAAGTGCATTTTCCATTATTTATAACACTTGAGAATAACTAAGCTGACAGAGATTCTATTAGTTTAAATTAAAAGTGATATTAGAAAATGAAAGAATATTATGTCAGTTGGTCTGTCTTTTCTCCTGTAGTTTTAGTGGCCTCTATCCTGCCCTTAGAGAACATATGCACAATTCTAATAACACCACCTTCATAACTGTACCCACAGCAGCAATCTTAGTAACATAACATACATTGAAACTGAACAATGCTTTCACTTTATATTAGTTCACTTTGCGAGCAAGTTGTAGGCATTCCTTGACTCAAAACTTTCAAATATCTGAATGTGTCATTGGTTACTGGGTGACCAGTAACCAATTTTTCTTGGTGGGAAAAATATTTTGGGGTGTTGCAATGACATAAATTAGGTGACATAAATTATATGCTAGCAGTCTGTTATTATAATTCAATGAATGGAGATAATTACACAGGTCCATTACTTAGACTATAAAGTTTAAAGCTTTACTCTTGGAAGGTACACACAAAACATTTCACCAACCTCTAATGACAGTAAGTCCTTAGGGAAATTTAAATTAGTTCATCTACATAAAAATCATATTCTGTTCTAAATCTGTACCAAGGATGTGACCAGGCATTAGTTATCATTGTTTGTATACTATTTGTAATGTTAAAGTAATGATCAGGATTCCAAGATGTGAAGATGGCCTGAATCTGAGATGTGCAGATTAGCATGCAAGAAGAATTTGATAAAAAGGAGATCTTGTTAACCAAAGGAATGAAATCAAATTGAGGTAGATATAAGACAGTAGAATATTTAAGGATGATAATGATTGCATAAAATACAAGATGGGAAACTTGACCCCTATGGGGACTAGGACTTTCTAGATGTCAGGGGATACTTCTTAGGACATTATGTTGCAAACAGAGCTTAGGACATTATGTTGCAAATAGATGTTTGTTAACAAACCGAGGTAAACACAGGCAGCAGTATTATTGAGTATAAACTAAACTGAAGTGGAACACTTAGAAAGTACAAAGGAATTCTTACAATTCTCAGCAATGTTAAATTTCCCATTATATATTTTTCATTTTTTGGTATTTTACACTTACATATTATATAGTTATTATTTGTAGCTGTTGATAATTTGCTTAGTTCTAGACTTCATGATTTGAAGAGAAACAGAATATTTTGCAAGAACCTAGGGAATTGCAACTAACATTGTAGAAATATTGAGAAAAGGAGGTATTTGGCAGCATGAAGATATTTGATTTATTTAAAATTACATAATTAGATACTTATATAAATGTCAAATTATTTTATTTATACATATTAACATAAAATCTTATTATTTGTAACTTATAAGTATTCATATAATTTAAATAATGTTATATTGATTAATTATTAAGAAAGGTCTTCAGGCTAACAATTCTTAATTTCCAAGAAAAAAGAAAAAGAAGAAATTAAATTATATTGTGATTAAAAGTGTCATAATATTAAGGATGGCTAAAATTAATGAAAATTATTGAAAATAGCATGTTAATATAAACATGAATATATAAATATGATAAAAAATGAACAAATTTTCAAACTAAAAAATATTTACTCTTTTTATGACACCAAATTGTAATAATTTTCCGGAAGTTTCTCAGAACTGCTTTTAGAAGTAACTATGGTCAGTAATAGTAGAGAAGCAATGAAACCTAAAATATATAAAGGTCTTTATATTCCAGAGTGGTGAGGTTAATGTTTTATTATTTATCTTAAATTAAAAAGTTGTATCTATGACCTACTGACCTTTAGCCATTGAATAAAATTTGTATTTTAGATCTTATTGCTGAGTTGCTTCATTAACACATATATAATCTTAGCTTTCTAACAAACTGAAGGCTTTGTCAGAGAAATTCTAATAGTGAAGATATATGAATGTTACAAGTGAAATTAGAAACTGATAAGTGCTTTCTCACATATAAAATATTATGGCTTAATTGTGAATTCTTTTCACTTGTGTTACTTTTGCAGAAGTCTCCTCAAACAAACACATTCAGTTTTGATATTTGCAAAAGCTACAGATGGAGGAACGAGCAGGGAGCTTATTCTAATACTTAAGAATAAGGCTATCAAGAATTTTAATGTATTAAACTTGTTTTTATTTGTCATTGGTGAAGTCAAATGACTTCAAACTCCTTGGATAAGAATTTGAAACCCAGTAATAAGATATTTTTTACAAGCCTATTCAATCATAAAAGGAAAACCAAAAAACCTTTTTATCTGAGTTACTTAACAAACTATTTTATTTCCATACTTAATAAAACTGGTCCTGAGCCCTTTTCTTCTGAAATTATTCTAGAACTGAAGTCCATCAGACTCACTTAAACTTAAGAATCTTGTCTTAACAAGATTCTATCTATTAAATATCTACCTAGTAAAGTAAGAGGGAGTCAATATCATTAATGTAGGAGCTCCAACATTGTTAAATGTGCTACCTAAGCAGCTTCAGAGCTTTTATAGAAATTGGGACTAAAATAAAGCTGTGTTTTATTGATTGTATTAATAAGTCAGAGTAAAGACTGCATTTGAGTGGGAAACCGTAAAGAAAAGTCATCAAAAACAAAGTGGGAATGATTAAGAAAGTAGTCACATACTTTCATCTTGCCCTAGACTATTTTCTAACTCTATTGTATTACTTTCAAAGGTGGCTTTTTATGCCTCAGTCCTACTTAGTGAAATGCTGCATATCATTCATTGTTCATAGACAGATGTATATGAAATGACTCACCTGTCTTGTTGATATCAAGACCTGCTAATTTCAAGGCTAATTCATTGCTGTTGCCACTTGCAGAGGAAACCAGGATATCATGTATTGCATTTCTTCTACCCGTTCTTCCTGAAGCAATAAAATCTGCATATGTAGTTTCCACATCAGTCATTGCTAACAAATATCCACATAGCAGGGACTATAAAAAAGAGGAAAATTAATAGGTAAATATAATTGTAGTCAATTGTATACATTTAACAAAAACACTTATTAAACTACTGGTCTGCAATATGAATGTGAAACTATTATTTACACGTTCACAAAATAAGGAGTGCTTGGATTCTTGTGCTAAGTTTTTAAATCAAAGGGTCTAATAGTAAATATTTAGGCTTTGTGGATCATATGATCTATATTTCAATTACTTTTGTCCTTATAAAGTAGCCATAGATAATAAACAGTGTAATAAACAAACTTTATTTACAAAAACAAAGCAAAACAAAACAGAAAGCCAAATCTAGCCTTCATGCCATAGTTTGTTGACACCTGGTTTAGATAATAAAATTCTCTTTTTCTAATGCCATTTTAGTCAGTCTTCCGTTGCACAGAGATCAGATGTAGGGTCAAGAGGAAGTGCTCCAACCAACATAGGGGTAAGTAGTAAGCAAGTGTGCTAAATTGACCAAAATCTAGTTTGCTTTTTATTATCACCATACACCAGCAATCCCTGCCAGTGATGAAATACTGCTTCGAGCCAGGAAGACAACTCCTTTGCCCCCATTAGCAAGTCATTTTTTGACAGGAATAACAAACCTTCTTGATGATATCTTTGAAGTAAAATTTTTGAATTTGCAGAATCAATGAAAGTGAATATTTCCCCAAACCTTAGTGACATACATACTTTAAGTCTGCTAGAGTTTGGATACTGAATGCCCCCCAAAAGCCATGCATTGACAGCTTGGTTCCAAGGTGTGGTGCTATTGAGAGGTGGTAGAACCTTTAGGAGGTAGGACTTAATAGAAGGAAATTTGGTCATTTCAGGAATGGCCTGAAAGAATATATTAGAACCTGACACTCCTTTTGCTCTCTTTTTTCCTCTGACTGTCATAAGGCGAGCAGTGTTCTCTACCACATACTCCTGCCATGATGTGTTGCCTTACCATAGACCCAAAGGAAACAGAACCCATACACCATGGACTGAAACCTCAGAAACCATGAGCCAGAATAAACCTTTCTTTCATACAAGTTGTTTAGATCAGATATTTTGTCACAGTGAAATACCTGGAACTTGGTTTCTGGTCCTTGCTCTGCCACTAAGTCATGGAGTGAATTTCAGAAATGCACTAGACCTGCTTATTCTTACATTGCTAGGAAACCAAAGCAGCTGGATAATGTGATAATACCATCAAGCAAACGTATCTAAACAACGAATACTCAGAATTACCTCACTTCTAAAATCCTGAATTTAGAAATTCTCTCCTCTGGCAATAGCTACCCATTCTTTTTGTTCTTTTTTTTCCTCCTACAGTTAATGGATCAATTCTTCACACTGACTCCATCTTTAATTTCTATTAATATTTTAAATTCTAGTCTACCTAGGTCCATCATTATATTAATCAGTTGCCCATCAGTTCTTGTAGCTTCTGATTAGCACCAAGAAATTCCTTTGATCTATTGTCATTATTGCCTTCCTATCTACACCTCACTCCTAGGAAAACACCACAGTATACTTTCTCTGGTCTCACTACTGGTGACTGAGTGTTGCCAGAAAAAGGCACAAAATTGTGCCAACTGGCTCACCTAGAAAGTTCTGACTCTATTATTAGTATACACTACACTTGTGCAGAAATGCTTTTGTTCCCCTCCAGCTGACTCTTCTTTTTTTATTCTCTGCAGGAAGGATCTCAGCCCTTTCTAGTCCACACACCAGACACCACCTACTTAAAATATGACTGTGTTTTCCTTTTTTGAGAAGATACAGGACCTCTGCTATGAGTTCTCTTAAAGTTATTTCCCAAACATGTCTCTCGATTTTCTTTCTCTTCTGGATGAGTTGGTCTTTTTCACTTTAATACGTGCTATTGATTTTATTTTCTTCCATCTCTAATGACATCATCCACTTTACATTAACATGACAGACCACGTTTGTAGATACTTTCATTTCTGTCTGTTCCTCAACATCCATGTCTACTCACTTGCCAGGTAATTGTGTTATTTAATGTCACTCATATTTATTCTCTGTAAAACATAGGGACTCTTACTGGCGGACCATTACTGAGTATTCCCATTCCCCAAGATTCTCCATGACTTGGTCATGCTGCCACAAGAGTGACCTTTGGACCATTCTCCAAAATCTACCTTACAACCTGCAGAACACATTCTGAATTTTTAACACTTTTTAACCCACTTTATTTGTTTTACTTTCAACCATTCATTCTTTTACTTGGTATATTGTAGAATAATGCACAATTTTTTTCCAGAGTTTCCCTGCTGGTGCTCAAGTCTTTTACTCCACCCAAAATGCCTTTACTCAACAAGTTTGCTTGCTCAAATGGACTTATGCTCAAAATTCAGCCAAAACAGAGTTCTATCTTTTACCACTTTTCCCTAACTCTTCAGCCAACACTCTGAGAACCTGATTTTTGCCTACCAGGTCACTTACATTCTAGCCAACATTATTGTTACCTCTCCTTCCAGACAGATTGCAGGCTCCATCAAGACAGGAACTGCATTTGGTTTATATTTTAATCACATACAATTCCTAGCAGAGTCACTTATAAGTAGTGCTGAAGAAAAATATGTTGAACAGAAATGAGGAATATACTACTTGCCTTTCATCAGTAGCCACAAAAAACTCTCCTGCTTCCTGACTATATTAAATTATTCAATATTCATCTATGTCAATCTAGAATTTTTACAGTGAAGAATCACAAAAAGATAATTCAATTGATCTATTCATCTTCACATAGGTAATAATTGCCTGGGATTTAGGTCTACTAAGTTCCATTTTACCTTTTCTACTTTACCAGGTTATTTCCATGAGGAAGTTGGTGTTTAAATAAAGTTTTTGACCTTGGAGTGAATAATTCAATGCTATTAGTTATAAAGCTATTACCACTATTGACCAACACACTATTTAGTTTTTATGTTACTTTAAAGATTTACAATTGAAAATGCCCATCAGATGGGCAAAATACATCTTATAAATGTCTAAGAGGAAGTGAAAGTAGAAGAAAAAACTCCACAGTCATTTCCATTATAAGTCTGGTTTTATGGCATTTCAAGATATAGGCTTTAAAAAAAATGTACTGTTATTTCTCATTTGGTAACAACATCATAAAGTAAGAAAAAAGTCCTAATTTTTCAGATAAAGAAAATACATCTCAGAGATTTTTAGTGACCTCTGAGTCATACACAGAACCATGACATTAAACCCAGGTCTTATTTTGTAATACATGTCCTTGTTTTGTTTCATTAACATTTTTCGATGTAGACTGCTATGATAATACATGTGGGGTTTTTATTTAATTCATTGTGCTTATAATTATTTTAAGGTTATCTGAAGTATCAAGAATGAAGGAGAGAAAAGTGATGTTTTCAATGAAATCTACATATTTGGGAATATTAAAATATTCTAGTGGCAATTCTACTTATGAGAGGAACCAACTATGAATTTGGACACAGTGCACTCCTAGGTTAAGAACACATGCAGGAGGAAATGGGATTATGAAAGATATGACTGTATGTTGTGCTTGTCCTTAAAATGGACTTGCATAGATTTCATTTGGATTACATAAAAGAAAATATGAACAATTGTGAGAAGATCTTATTTCTGTGAACATCTCCTCTCCTAAACATTTTTAAAATATATTTGTTAGATTGATGTGAACCCAATTCTATACCTTTAATGTAACACAGAAATTAAATACTAGGCTTCTGACTACAGTAGCCATTATATTTATTGTAGTAATAACAGCTATTATTATAAAAATGATATCTCATTTACTATTTTTTCTCCAAACTATAAATTTCTTTTCCAATAAAAGAACAACAGTTAACAAATAGCACACACTAAATATATAAATGACAGAACATAACTATATTTTAAATAAAACATACAAATGCTGTGTACTGAATATTTTTCTTTCTCCATTCTTCTTCTTCTTTTAGAGACCTTCTATTAGGTGTTCAAACATGGTTGCTTTCACATGCATGCATGGCTATTTTCTGAGTCTAACATTTAAGACAGTTTTATTTAGTGATACAACTACCAGAGATCCAGAAATATCTTTTACATCAAATTTATTACTGTACAAATGACTAATACATTTGTTTTGAAATTCTGGAGAACTGTCACCAAAAATTATGTCTTACAGGTATTCACACACAAATAAATAGAAAGAAATTCCAAAAAAGTCAAGTAAATGTCAGTAACTGATAGTTTAATAGTATAGCAATTAGCATATATTGTGACCCCATAAAAAATTAGGAAAAAACATGAAAACTAACCAGAAGTGGATTTTCATTTCTCACTAGAGTTTCCTGTTTGCATTGCTATAACTAGAAGAACTTTCTAGACATGAAAAAATTAGTGTTTGATATAGATAAGGAAAAATGTTGGTTTTTTTTTCTTCTTACCCAACCATACAAAATATCCAAGTTTTATAGTACTATTTACATTCTGATTGGAGAAAGGAAAAGATATTTTATTATTTTAATACTGAACTACTCAAAATTTAGATTCAATTTTAAATCATAAATCTCTAAAAACTGACATTTAAAAATTCAATCAAAATTCATGAATAAGAAATAAGCTTGCTCTTTCTTTTTCGCCTTAAAAAAGCCTCACTTTCTCACTCCATATAACAGAAACAGCATAATGCTGTGCTCTAAGAATTCTTGCTTTGTATGATTGATTTCTGGACTGAAATACATGATTCATGTTGGACTTTTCCTTGTTTGTACCCTTTACCTTTTCTAATACCATATACACAAATTACTTGAGAAAATAAACCAGAAGATTTTACTATAACAAAATTCATAGATTTAGGTAGATTTCAAGAGTCTATAAAAGTATGTACTTACGTCTCTTACATTAAGCAAACCGAAATGTTCCACATCGATGTATTGTAGAAGGTGGGCCTATGAAGCTGCTAAAATGGTTTTTATAGTTGACATTGAGTCATGAGCCAAATGGTGACAGAGAACATGCTAATTTTACTCCTGTAAATGGGACACATGTAATGAGACTCACATACTTGGAAGAAAGAATGGAGAGAATGTCATCAGCAAACACGGAAGACTTCTCTCTAATATGAATAGTATGACTTCTTTAAAAAGATTAAAAAGAAAAACCAAAAGAAAATTCTTCCTGTTCCACTAATATTAATGCAATTATATAACTTCTTGACTGTTACTTTATAAAATCCTGTGTGTTGAAACCCCTTGAACAGTGTGCTGTGTGCTTAGTATTTGGTCAACATCAGTGTTTCTAAATTGGTTTGGTTTCAGATATGCACTACATTCTTGAAGATTATGGAAAATGAGTGAGCTTTCATTTTTGTGGAATAAATCTACCATTATTTACCATATTCGAAATGGTAAAGCTGAAAGTCATTTAAAGATACCAATAAAACCTTTACAAGTTTAATGAAACCTTTACAATATTTTTAATGAAAATTAAATATCTTTTCCAAACTGAAAAGAAAATAAAGACAATAATAGTATAGTTTTATATTTGCAACTTTGGCTTAATTGTGCAAATGTCTGGCTTCATAAGAGACATCTGGTTTTTAAAATCTGCTTCTGCATTCAATCTGTCTCAACATATTGTTTTAGTTGAACTATCTGAAGAAAATTTGGCCTCATATAGAATTTTTTGTTTGGAAAAATGAGGAGAATTTTAACAGCCTTTTCAGATAATTGTGGATTTTTTAAAATGTGGAATATAAAACCATAGCAACATGCTTACTATGCACTGTTTATCTTGTACTTTGAATGGATTTTTTCCCAAATGAGCAATGTCTGATATTAAATATATACTTAATATATATTAACATAGTACCGATATATTAAATATATTAAATATACATCATATATTTAATATTTTAATATGATCTATTGTATACTTAATATATTAATAATACTAATAATCTATTAAATATATATTTAATAACAGGAATTGCTTATTTGAAAAGTATTACTTCACTGGGTTTTGTAAATTTTTCAAATGGTAGTATTTTTCATTATACAATATCACTTTTGTTAGTAATGCTGCCTTTCTTGTCAGAAGTCTTTGAGAATTGAGAAATTAAGAAGTTCACAGGGCCAGATAATAATTTTTTCAAAATTGTAATTTTTGTTTGAAAGCTAATTTTTTGTTTGTAATTTTTGGTATTGGCAACTGATAGTGTTGGATTCTGTTTCCCTAGCAGTGACAAGCTCCCTTTGTTCATTTTTTAAAAAATCCCTGCCAAATGTCTAAGTATGAATAATTGCAGTTTGCCTGACAGTTGTTCTTTCCAGTAAAGATACTGCTCCACGAAAAACGTGGCTGGTATTAACATCCAACTGAAACAGCCACACGGATTTACTTGATATCATCATGTATTTTGCTACATGGCAGAAGTGCTTCATGGGACTTTCCATTTCATCACAAGGAGTATTAAAAAGATGTGTGCTCAATGGTTGAGAGACAACAAAATTAGCACTTTTTAATGCTGATTTCATCAAATACATTTTTATGTAAATCTGACATTTTAAAAAATATCAACTATGAGTGTGTGGTGGTAAAGAACACATGGATTACTAGTAGAGTTAACTATTATTAACCTGATTAGTACAAAGATGCCAATATTTTTTCCCACCATATTTTTTCACCATTTGTGCAAATGTCAGACTTTTCTTTTCATGAATATATTTTTACACTTTTAAAAATTCATAAGTTGGTCAATTGTATTATTACTTAATTTCATCTCCGAAATTTTCTTTAGCCTAGATGCAAGTCTTTTCCCCTTATAACGCTTAGCCAATTAAAACTTGAAAATAAGAAAACTTAGTCTTCAACTGTTAATTAAGCCAGAAGCACCATTTTTCTTTAGGAAATATTTTCACTGTCTATTTAAGCAACAACTGACCTCAAAGCTACTCATAAATGCCCTATTTCTGGCTTTCCCTTTTACCATCTCTAACAACATTTATTTCTTTTCTTCTTTGCTCCGCAAGCCTTATTTGTATTTTGTTTTCTTTCTCCCTACTTGCCAAACAGCTTTGTAAGATCAAGGTCATTCTACATAAATTGCTGGAATTCTTTTTTCATTACCTACACATAAAAAGCTACCCATCTCTGAATTCAAGAATCTTTTGCCCAACATTAATACCTGATTGGACTTCTTTCTCTCTCTCTCATTTGTTTTAGGTGGTAGTGGAGACTGAACCCAGGGTCTAGCATGCTGGCTACATCCCCAGCTCTCTGCTTTTTTTTTCCTTTTTCCTTTTTGGTACTACTGGAGATTGAAGCAGAAGCATTTTACCACTGAGCTACATCCCCAGACCTTTTTATTTTTTATTTTGAGTCATGGTCTTCCTAAGTTGCTGAGACTGGCCTTGAACTTGCAATACTATTGCCTCAGCTTTCCAAGTTCCTGAGATTACAGGTGACCCCTGTACCCTATCTGACTGCTTTTCCTGATTCCGTTTCCTCTCCCATTCTTGTTCCTGAGATTCTGCCTCCTGCTTCTAGACTCTCTTCTTTTGCCTAGCTTCTTCTCCAATGCCTATAAAATTTCTTACATCTTCCCTGTTATAAAATCTCTCATCTTTCTACCTGTATGTTCTATATACTAATTTCTTTTTCTTTCATTCACTCCCAAACATATAGGAAAAGAGTTGGAGAATTTTTTTTTTTAATTTTATCTTATTGGTTCTTCTTCGTTATACATGACAGTAGAATCCATTTGGATAAAATTATACAAGCATAGAATATAACTTATTCTAATTAGAATCCCATTCTTGTGGGTGGGCACAATGGTGGGATCACTAATGTAATTTCATATGTGTACACAGGAAAATGTTAGGTTTGTTCTACTGTCTTTCCTATTCCTATCTGCCCTCCTTTTCTTTTATTCTCCTTTGTCTAATCTATTGAACTTCTATTACTCCCCACCTCCTTTATTATGGTTTAGCTTTCACATACCAGCAAAAATATTCAACATTTAGTTTTGGGGGATTGGTTTATTTTAGTTAGCATGATATTCTCCAGATCCATCCATTTATTGGCAAATGTCATAAAGTCATTCTTCTTTATGGCTGAGTAATATTACATTTTGTATATATACCATAATTTCTTTATCCATTCATCTGTTGAAGGACACGTAGGTTGGTTCCATAGCTTAGCTATTGTGAATTGTGTTGATATAAACATTGATGTGATTGTGTCATTATAATATGCTGATTTTAGATCTTTTGGATATAAGCCAAGGAGTGGGAAAACTGGGTCAAATGGTGCTTCCATTCCAAGTTTTCTGAGGAATCTCCATACTGCTAGAGGGGTTGCACCAATTTGCAGTCCCACCCACAATGTATGAGTGTTCCCTTTTCCCCACATCCTTGCCAACACTTGTTGTTACTTCTATTCTTGGTAATTGCCATTCTGACTAGAGTGAGATGGAATCTCAGTGTAGTTTTAATTTGTATCTCTCTAATTGCTAGAGATATTGAACATTTTTTCATATATTTTTGACTATTTGTGTTTCTTCTTCTGTGAAATGCCTGTTCAGTTCCTTTGACCATTTATTGATTGGGCTATTTGTTTTTTTGGTGTTAAGCTTTTTGAGTTCTTTGTATATCCTGGAAATTAATGCCCTAACTGAGGTGCAGGTGGCAGATTTTCTCCCACTCTATAGGCTCTCTCTTTACACTCTTGATGGTTTCTTTTGCTGTGAAGAAGCTTTTTAGCTTGATGCCATCCTGTTTATTGATCTTTAAATTTTATTTCTTTGTGCTTTAGGAGTCTTGTTCAGGAAGTTAGTTCCTCTGCCAATATGCTGAAGTGTTGGTCCTACCTTTTCTTCTAGTAGGTGCAGGGTTTCTGATCTAATTCCTAGTTCTTTGTTCTACTTAGAGTTGATTTTTACACAGGGTGAGAAATAGGGATTAACTTTCATTCTATTACATATGGATTTCCAGTTTTCCCAGCACCATTTGTTGAGGGGCTATCTTTTCTCCAGTGTCGCCTTTGTCTAGTATGACATAACTGAATTTATGTAGGTTTGTCTATGTGTCTTCTATTCTGTTCTGCCTACTTTGGTGACAATACCATGTTGTTTTTGTTCTTATAGCTCTGTGGTATAATTTAAAGTCTGATATTATGATGCTTCCTTCTTTGTATTTCTAAGGATTGCTTTGGCTATTTTTGGCCTCTTACTTTTCCAAATGAATTTCATTATTGCCTTTTCTATTTCTATGAAGAATGTTATTACAATTTTGATGGGAGTTACATTCAGTTAGTATTACAGTTTTGGTAGTAAGGTCTTCCTCAACTTCTTTAGTGTTCTGTAGCTTTCATTGTAGAAATCCTTCTCTTTTGTTAGATTGAGTCCTACATATTTCATAATTTTGGAAACTATTGTGAATGGAATGGTTTCCTGATTTCTCATTCAGCTAATTCATCATTGGAGTATAGAAATGCAGTTGATTTATGGGTGTTGATTTTGTATCCTGCTACTTTGCTGAATGCCTTTATGAGTTCTAGATGTTTACTGGTGGAGTTTTTTGGGTCTCCTAAATATAGAATCATGTCATTGGCAAACAGAAATAGTTTAAGCTCTTCTTTTCTATTCATTTTCGACCCTATATTCAACATATATTCAACTCTATAAGTTCTATATGTTCAACATACATTCACTTCTATATGTTCTATAATATGCTCATTTCTTTTTCTTTCATTCTTTCTCAAACTTACAGGAAAAGTGTTGGAATTGTGCCTGCTTCCTCCACATTGCCTTAATTTATTTTGTTTTGCAATTAAATATATATATATATATATACGTATATATATATACGTATATATATATATATTAAGTTACAGGCAGAATATCAGGCAGGACAGAATATCAGGCAGCTTTCATATAGGTACTATAGGTTATGTTGAATATGTGATTTGTGTACATTTTAATATATATTTGATAAGGTATAATGTGGAGCTTTCAAAAGTGCAATTCTCTATGACAGAGGAAGGCTTAAAAATAGTGCTGCTCACTGTTAAATAGAGTTGACTTCAATAGGTAGGCTGAGGCATAGATGCTAGGTCCTGGCAAGGAGAGAGCAGGAGTAGAAAAGAGAGATATCTGGTACAGAAGAGTCAGGAATTAGAGACTTACTGAGTGGGAAGAATGAGAGTGGGGACTTGAGGATGAGAATCCAGATTTGCTTCTAGATTTCTAACTTGGATAAACAAGAAGGCAGTATTATTTTTTAAAAATATTTTTTAGTTGTAGATGGACACAATACCTTTATTTTATGTAGTGCTGATGATTGAACCCAGTGCCTCACATGTACAAGGCAAGCACTCTAACACTAAGCCACAATCCCAACTCCAAGGACAGTATTATTTGATGCATGCAAAAGGAACAGCAATATGATAAGTCTAAGAATGATACTTTAAGATATCACAATTCTACATTTAAATTTAATTCAATGACCTTTTCCTTTCTGAATAAGTGAAAATACATTAATGAAACACATTTCACATACATGCTAATAACTGCACTTGTGCAATATTTTCTGTGCATTATCTAAATATCTATTTCAATTGAAATAGTGTTTAAACACTCCTATGTGCCTCTTTTCTGCCAAAAACAGTTGCTATGACTGTTTCAACATATTTCAAATATATGTATAATCATTGCCAATTTATCTGTTTTACAGATGCTAGTTTTCTATAAAGTATTTATCATCCTTGACTACTGAAAATGTCACTGCTCAGTATTATAAAGGCTGGGCATGGAGCTCAGTGGCAAAGTGCCCCTGGGTAAATCCCCAGTACAAAGAAAGAAAATTGACTTCACTATTAATATTGAGCCTTTTTACTATTGATTTTATTATTATCATTACAACTCTATTCCATTACCAGGAACATTTAAGAAACTATTTAAAATACTAAATGCTGATTTTAACAAATACAGTACAACTTCTCTGGTAAAGTTACAGTGAACTGAGAAGTCAAAATATCTCAAAATAGAGACATTTCATTGACAATAGTATTGACTACATAAGAGTAAAGTTTTGGAGAGGGCTTTATGCACAATATAAAGTACAAGTAAATACTTGAAAATGAATATTCCTGAATTCATTATCTTGTGGTATAACAGAACTAGAAGATTTGATTTCATCATTATGAGTCACTAATATTTGTATCTGATTCCCATAATGTTTTTTGTCAACCAGATTCATCTCAGTGAAAATTAGAAAGCTTGGTGCTTATCATATCTTCTAGGCTTTCATTGATACATATGAACCCACATCAATTTCTTTAATTTGCCAAGACTATTCTCATTTTCATAATATAAAAACTCTATAAATACATAGAATATGCATTTGACCAATGTCTCAGAATAAAAGAGGTTTCAGGTATAAAATTTGAGCCATGCTTGGTTATACTTCCATATAGTACTAAATGGACAGGGGTGTTCAACTGCATATATAAAACTGCATGTATAAGTCATGTACAGTGATTTTAAATCTTACCAGTGGCTCACCATACTATCAAATCTGATTTTTGTCTACATGATAATTTTCAATTGAGAGCTGAATATCACTGGTTGCAAAAATAGCACTTTAGCTGACAAAATTTGATAACATAACAGGTATACACACACACACACTCCCCAGTCTGTTGAGAATTTATGGAGAGGGCTAATCATAACTTTTGAGTTTAAATGCCATTTACTAGCTTATTAAAGTACAAACAGGCAGGGAAAGTTTAAAGACAAGCCTTTTGAGTTTTTTATTTATTCAGAAAAGTCTTGTAGAAATTTTTGGAAATCACATGAAATGATGAAACACAAAGTCTTGTGCTTTATTCACTCCCTAGTCTACAACAATGCAAAAACCAGAAGTTTCCCTGGAATTAAAATTAAGAAAGGCTGTATTGTATTAGGGCTATCCAAATGTTATCTAACTTGCCATTGATTTTTCTTTAGACAAATTAAATTTCTGGTTTTTCCCCTCTCTCCCCATCTTTCCTTAAGATTTGACATCTCTATTCCCCAGCTTATTGTCCTCAAGTCTTATCTCCTTTATTATGTTTTTCTGGGCTCTTTGCTATGCAGTAATTTATAGTAAAACACTAAAAATGAGAGCAGAAAGTAAAACACTATAAATGTAAGAAGAGTCTCACAAATTTTTAATATATAAATAGCATTTCAACAGTGAGTTACAAAAAATAAAAATTTAAATAACTGGTTACAGCTAATGCTGGCTTCAGTTTTCATGCCTCCAAAATGTGGTTCCCAGACTAAGAAAATATTTGAAATATTTTCTAGATCTAACAGTTTTTGGCCTTAGTGTCTGTGTGCCCTTTATAAAGGCCACATTTTTACAAAAGATAGCATTCTTCTCAAAGCCTTTGGAGGAAGGGAAAGCTATATTTAGAAAATCCATTTGGCATCCCAGGGTGTTCTCATGTCTTACTGCTATTTATAACCAGGTATAGGCCAGTAGGACAACAGATTTGTTTTAACTAGTAATTTCCCAGGTTTCTGGGAATTAAAAAGTAGTACTTCAGTTTTCTAAAAATTGATTCTAGAAATTGTTAAAAGCACAAAATTTTAAAATTTTCTTACTGATCACCCAGTTGTTAACATGCCCTGACTTGGAGCATGATTCTAAAGGTTACATTTCTGGTTGGACATAAAGTTGTCATCCTGCTCGTTCTTGATTCTGAGTGTTCCTTATGATTTGTTTTCCTTTTAAATGTCATGCCAATGTATTCCAATTTGAATGCAGATGGAAATTAATCAGTTTTTATAGAACTTATTTTCATTCACATGAGTCTTGTTTATTTTAATATACAGAACTTAACTAATTCTGCAGACATTTGACATATCAAAGGAAACAAAACATTAGGAAAAATCTCAAATTGAAAATGATATACTGCCATTAGAAGGTGTTAGATTAACAGAAATAGACTTGAAGTTGACTACTAATGTAACCAACCTTTAACTATACTAGTCATACAGAGAAGGATTATCTGGCTCAGGGATATTTTGTTGTTGTTGATAATAAAAAAATATCAAACTAACAGAAAATGTGAAATGACTATAAAATAGGATTTATTTTCCAATATACTAATTTTATTCATTTCATTAAGAGTATTATCTGTCTAGCCAGGTACGGTGGTGCATGCCTGTAATCCCAGAACTTTGGGAGGCTGAGACAGGAGAATCGCAAGTTCAAAGCCAGCCTCAGCAATGGTGAGGAGCTAAGCAACTCAGTGAGACACTGTCTCTACATAAAACACAAAGTAGGGCTGAGAATATGGCTCAGTGGTCCAGTACACCTGAATTCAATTCCCAGTAGCAAAATAAATAAATAAATAAATAAATAAATATCTGTCTTTTCTTCTTTAAAATTATTTATTTTTCTCATATTTTGATTTGTTCTAATTAGTTATACATCACAGTAGAATGCATTTTGACACATTGTACACAAATGGAGCATAACTTCTCATTCCTCTGGCTGTACATGGTGCTGAGTTACACTAGTAGTGTAATCATACATGTATATAGGGAAATAACATGTTTCATTCTACTGTCCTTCCATTCCCACTGCCCCACCTCTCTCCTCACTTCCCTCTGCACAATCCAAAGTTTCTTGATTCTTCCCTACCCATCCCCCAACACTATGGATCAGCATCCACTTATCAGAGAAAACATTTAGCATTTTTTTTTTTTGGGGATTGGCTTATTTCACTTAGTATGATATTCTCTAGTTCTATTCATTTACCTGCAAATGCCAGAATTTCATTCTTCTTTAAGGCTGAGTGATATTTCATTGTGTATATATACCACATTTTCTTTGTCCATTCATCTGTTGAAGGGCATCTAGGTTGGTTCCATAGTCTAGCTATTGTGAATTGAACTGATATAAACATTGAAGTGGCTGAGTCACTGTCATATACTAATGTTAAGTCCTTTGAGTATTGACCAAGGAGTG
Source organism: Geosciurus inauris (assembly GCA_004024805.1). Taxonomy (NCBI): domain Eukaryota; kingdom Metazoa; phylum Chordata; class Mammalia; order Rodentia; family Sciuridae; genus Geosciurus; species Geosciurus inauris. The sequence continues at coordinate 58,261 of PVHX01004139.1, forward strand.
GGATAACTGGGTCAAATAGTAGTTCCATTTCCAGTTTTCTGAGGACTCTCCATACTGCTTTCCAGAGTAGTTGCACCAATTTTCAGTCCCACCAGCAATGTATGAATGTACCTTTTTCTCCACATCCTTGCCAACACTTATTATTGCTTTCATTCTTGATAACTGCCACTCTGGAGTGAGATGAAATCTTAGTTTTGATTTGCCTTTCTCTAATTGCTAGAGATGATGAACATTTTTCCATATGTTTGTTGATTGATTACATCTCTTCTTCTGAGAGGTGTCTGTTCAGTACCTTAGCCCATTTATTGATTGGGTTATTTGGTTTTTTGGTGTTAAATTTTTTGAGTTCTTTATAAATCCTGGAGATTAGTGCTCCATCTGAGGTACATATGGTAAAGATTTTCTCCCACTCTGTAGGTTTTCTCTTTATGTTATTATTTCCTTTGCTGAGAAGCTTTTTAGTTTGAATCCATCCCATTTATTGATTATTAATTTTACCTCTTTCACTTTAGGAGTCTTGTTAAGGATGTCAGGCCCTAAGCTGACATGATGAAGATTTGGGCCTGCTTTTTCTTCTGTTAGTGGCAGAGTTTCTGTTCTAGTGCCTAAGTCTTTGATCCACTTTGAGTTAAGTTTTGTGCAGGGTGAAAGACAGAGGTTTAATTTGTGGTAAGGTACTTTATGATTATATAAATACTAAACTTATAATTAAATTAATTATACATTAGTATAGAGTCATAGAGTCTTATTCAGTGGATTATAATCTGATTGTGTCATTATTTATTTTTAGGCTCATATTGCTCAAATTTATCCAATGGAAAATCCTTCAATATGTCTTTTGACATTTTCTCATTATTTATTGATATCTTTGATACCATCTGGAACAACTGTATGTTCTAATGTCATTTTATATTTTCTCTCCTGCTCTGGAATCAACCATTGCTTCAAAAGCTCCAATTCATTTAATTGAAACTATATTTGGAAAACAAGATCTGGAATCTAGCTATGCTCACTGCTATTGGGAAGTGGCTGCTTTGTGAGGAATCAATAGACAGAGCTAGGGAATTTATGTACATACATACATACATGTTTATATATGAAAACATATGCATATACATTTATTATATATTTATATATAGATATATTTTATACCTATATTTATTTCTTATCTATCTAAATATTGAAAAATATGAGTTCATCCAATATTATCCATTGTCATCTAATGCCAGAGTTACTTCTAGTTTTTGTGTTTTTTATACTTTAAGTCTCTCCTCAGGGAGAAAAAAATAATTACTATAATCCTTAGTATTCTTACTTATTCAATTAATAAGTATTTAAATAAATCCTTGTTGTTGCCATCCCATCTCATACAACATTCTCCCCATTCAGCCTCAGGCTGTGAGTAGTTGTGTGGAGTGGTTGCTGTGGTGACCTCTCCATGGGGGTGCTCTCGATACTCCAATAAGTCTCAACATCTCACACTAGGTTCCTCTTTGCAGTTCCTCTCCATTGCTTTCTTCAGCTCTGTAATGCCACACCTTTGAGGTCTTCATGCCCACCCTCCCCACATTGAGAAAAGTTGACTTACCCTCTTTTATAATGGCTTTTGGACCACATTTTTCAAGAAGGAAAGAAATGAGGAGGATTATGAAAGAGAATTAGTTTTCTTTTTTTTTTTTTCTAGATAATATTTGAAGAGGTTCTTTATTTAGGAAGTTATAAAGATAAAATGAATTATCAGCTGAAAAACTGAACTTAGATCACATTTTTTATATATCTATGCATCAGTATCTATATCCTCAATCTATAAATGTATATCTGTGACACATAGGTATGTAACATTTTATAACAACAAAACTATACTGATTTTTATTTATCTAGATATTTAAATATCTAGCAACTTAAAAAACACATAGCACAATTTGGGTGCTATCAGTTCTATGAAAGGATTTTTAAAATTCTCAATGAAGAATTGGTTGGCAAAAGTCTACACTCATCCTCATTAGATTCTCTTTCCTTTCAGTCACTTAAACTATATATCATTTTTTGATCTTCAGAATCATCTTATTGTTGATGTGCACCAGCCTGTTAGGTCTCTTTCTTGTATATGAGCAAACATATCAGCTTGGTGTCTCTCCAGAGGCTGTGGAAACCTTTGGCAGCAGAATCAATTAAGATATTTGTTAAAAGACTAGTCCCTGAGCCTTATTCTCACTTGCTGTTTGTAATCTCTGTGGATGGTAATGGGTGAACAGAACCTACCTCATGTGATTCTCCTGCATTAAATATTGAAACTATGAGGTAACTTGCTTGTCTACCATTTCTCAAAATTCTCTGTTTAAAACACAGGGCTCTCCAACTGTAATTCTTATTTTAGCTCTATCATATCATACTTATTATTTTAAAAACTCGTGAACTGCTAAATGTGTGCATAGCCTCAAAAGTAAAATATATTCTATCTTTTGCAAAATGTCTTCTACCAAATGTTGTCATGAAATGAAATGTAAATGCTTTCTGAGATTTGTTTGAAGTAATGTTATAGATCTTACAAGCTTTTTAGAAAAAGCATGTACAAATGTCCTAATTCTGGACAAGTCTTTTAGAGAAAGAAAAATCCTGGAGGTTAATATGTGAAGGTTCCATCCCGGGTAAAGGATGCAGTTAGTTAATCAGAGAGAATCCATATTATGCAGCTATTTGAGATACAGGCATTTTTTAATCCCTTTTGAGTTATTAAATTTTTAGTTCCAATAATGAGATGCTGCAGTGACTTGGGCAGGGGCCAGTTGATAATTGAAGGAAAGAAAGAATGTATGGGAAAATTATTCAAGGTAGTTTTTGTCCCATTAAAAAAAGGTTGTGGTGGAATTCTCAGTGTGTCTCTCAAGTCTTCACCCTATAAAACTGATTAAGTAGAAACTAATTCAGGAAAAGTAGTATGTGTGAAAGTTGTATAAGTCATTAGTTAACTGACATTTCAAACAAATGTACAAAGGGAACTCATTTCTTCTTTTCCTAGTAAGTGGATATTGTTCAATCCAGAGACCTAAACCAGAAATATAGGAATCATATTTGATTACTCTTTTATCCACTCCTTATATTTACTCTATTAGCAAATACTTTTATTTTTATCTCTAAAATAAACCTCAAACCCCACCTTCCTCACCAGCTCCACTGTACCTAATCATGCTATCATCTCTGTCCAGTCCTTCAGTGGCCTCCACCAGGAGCTGAGTCCCAATGCTTCCATCATTTTTCCATCCTTTCTCTTCACTACATCTTACATATAGTTGAAAAAATTATTTTAAAAAAATACATCACCAATTACATCTCTGGTGGCTTTTCAATGTACTTTGAGTAAAATCCAAAACTTAAAGACCCTGATGCATTCAGCCCCTACCTGACTCCTCAATCTTATACTAGCTCCTTTGCTCATATACTCTAACAGTAATATTCTAAGAGTGTTGGGAACCTGAGTTTTTAGTGATGATGTTATCTGGTTTATGTTTCTTTAGAAGACTATTCTGACTTTTGTAATTGCTTTATAGATTATGATTTAAGCATTGGAAAAGAGGGGAAGGTGTACAATCATGTAAGAGACTGCCTATGACATTAAGTGAGGCAACAATAAAGGCTTGGAATTGGAGGAAGAGAGTAAGAGATGGATTCAGGATACATTTTGAAGTCAGTAGCTGACAAGAATTTCTGCTGGACTAGATATAGAAACAGAGGAAAAGTGAGAGTTTAAAGATAAAGCTAAGCTTTTTGGCTTCAGCAATTGAATGAGCTATGGAGTTGGTAAAAACTAGAGTGAAAGTCATTGTACCCCATAAAGTTGTACAATTAAAATAATAAGAATACTAATACTTAGAAGACATTCAAAAGTTAATTTTATGCTTGAGAGCTGGGTCTATACTAAAAAAGAAAAAGAAAAGAATCTCTTCATGTACTTGACATTCCTACTGCTGATGATGAATGGCAGGTGACATTCCCACTGCTGATGATGAATGACAGGTGACATTCCCACCAATGAGCACCTCAATCAAGTATTGCATCTATTACAAATTAAATCTTTTACAAATAAATTTTTATCCAATTTTTTTCTCAGAAAAAAAAAACTGGAGTGAAAGTAATAAGTAAACTAAAATCTTTGGTTTTATTTGCTAACTCTGAAATGTCAAGGAAGCAGAGAGTGAAGATATTTGGTGGGAAGCTGGAATTATGAGTCCAGGATGTAGGTGAGTGGTCAGGGCTAGAAGTATGAATTTAGGAGTCATAAACATCTGCCTATTAAAGCAATGAAACTGAGTATAAAGAATGAGCTTTACGGCACTCTAAGACTAGAAGCTAAGGTATGGAGACCACTGAAAGGAAAGTCAAGTGAGAAAGGAAGAAAACCAGGAGGGTATGATGTCCTGAAAATTAACAAAACAAAGCATTAATGCTGGAGATTATGAAAGATCACATTCCAAAGTATATTGTATTAAAGGAAACAAACTATATATTCTAAAAAGATCTTTAGCATACAAAAAAGAATAACTTTCTATTGTGATTGATTGGTTACTATGGCACAGGGAATGCAAAAGTGAAAAGGTGATAAAGAAATTAGGTAAAACGCTATTTTAAACAAATATCCATTTAAGAAATAAATAAACAGTGTTTAGACATAATATTTTATCTTTGTATCAACTACAACTATGGTAGATGAAGATGAATGATTACAGTTTAATATCAAATTTAGGGGGAAAAGGGAAATGCCTGATTCTTCATAGATTCTTTAATATATATACCTTTAAGGGTTTGAAACTTTTCACATTTCACACAGACTTTTATAAATGATTTTAACCATTTTAGAAGCAGAATTGAGCTTACTTGTAAAATTACTTACTTGAATTCACATAGTTTTGTTTTGTTTTGTTTTGGTACTAGAGGTTGAATCCAGGGACACTTAACCACTGAGTCACATCACCAGTGGCCCCTCTTGCCCCTTTTTGAAATGTTGAGACAGGGTTTTGCTAAGTTGTTAAGGCTGGCCTTGAACTTGTGATCTTCCTACATTAACCTTTCTTGTCACTGGGATTACAGGTGTGTGTCACTATGCCTGGTTACATAATTTACTTTTATAGGTAAAGGCTTAGGACTCTATTTTTCTAGATAGTGATATGGTTTTTTCTTCTTCTTTTTTTTTTTCCCAACCAAAGACTTTTATTTAGTATTCCTTTTTGAATATTCTCATTTTATATTTTTATATTATACAATTTATAAATCTTATGTACAAAATTGTAAGTGTGGCAACACTAGCTACATTAAAAAAAATTAGATACTTCTTAGCTTCAGACTTGAGAGTCATTCATCTGTGAAAGTAAAGTACCTAAGCATCCTATATCTCAGTAATCTCTGAAAGTGGGGATAATAACACAAGACTTATTGTCAATGATTATACATTTACACATGGATTTATACATGGATTTTTCACACAGAGTTTACAGTTGGAATTTACATATGGATTGTACATTTATAGTCCATAGTGTTCCTAAGGCACATATTCAAGAAGACTAACTTTCTGTAAGACCTTGACCTCAGGCAAAACTTTACTTCTCTGGGCCTTAGATTTCCTATAGTCAGGACATATTATTATAGGATGCCTTTAAACAGTAAACATTTTATAGTGCTATAGCTTCATGATTCTTAAGATTATAGGGAACACTACGTTTTTTTTTTCTTTTGAAAAGACTAATGAGGTAAACATCTTACAGTGACATGATAGCCTTTATTTTCCAAAGTTCTCAACATTTTGTTCAAAACTCTCAAGGATACTAAGGAGTTGATCCTTTGATAGTATATTTGATTTCACTGAAATTGCTAACAAATAATTTATAGGTTACTTATATTCCTTTTTAGTCCACCAATGAAGCTACCTTTTCATTCTTTTTTCTTTTCTCTTCTTTTTTTTAACCATGTATAATGTCTTACTCTGACACAATGTTTGAAACATCTTTTCATCCTTCATAAGATTAATGAAAGAAAGGCTTTATTGGTGATATCAATTTTTTCCAAAATGCTAAATGATTAAAGTTTGGGGAAATAGAGCATGAAGATGAAATTATAGGAAGAACTTATAAGAGAGCAAAACCACAAAAGATATATTTCCATATAGACAAATATGAGATTTTAGGAGAAAATAATCAAAATTGTACATATAAAGTGATGATACTAGCTTAATAAAACAAAGACAGCCATCATGTAAATAGTAGGTAATTTAGAATATGAATTTAGAATATGAAGATAGATACAGATTAACATCTAATTACAACAAAGACTATATAAAATAAGGTAACAAAGATGTCTTCATTCAGTCACAGCATATCAGCCATACAGGGACATTTTGATACTTTAGTATGTGCCACTTTAGGACAATGAACCTTACTACAAAGTGAAAATTTATTTCAATAGTAGTTTAGATGAAATACAAGCATGATTAAAAATTCATTAATGGTGAAACCTATGTTGCATTACTTGAAAAAGTTAAGAATGATCAGTTTAAGTAAATTTTTGTTTTAATGCTAGAATAATCATTACATAAAAGATAGCTTTCACTGTGCCAATGTTGAAGACAAAAACTCTGCAACTACATGACTCTTGGCTTAACAATCTAGAATTATGGGGTCAAGTATAGTGTCTATTACCCTAATGTGGCTACTGGATATTTAAAATGTGGGCTAGTTTATTCAAGAGCTGAAAATTTAATTTTACTGAATTGTATTGAAATTACATTTACATGATAACAACAACAACAACAAGCCACCTACAAAGCTTAGGATTACAGTGTTGGACAACATTGACAGCACTTTCATTATTACAGAAAGTTCTACTAAACAGAGCTCTCATATAGGATTTTAAAAACTTGTTTACATTTTTATCCTCTTGCTAAGAAAATCTGCTCTTATTATTAAGTAAGAGTAGCCAGAGTGCTAGATATAAGCTCAAGATGCAAAATACTATTGTGTTTCTATAGAGGAAGAACAAAGAAAGAGCTTAAAAATCATTTGTAGTTAACAAAAAGTTACTCAGGAATAAATCTAAATAAAGACATGTAAGACATTTTTGGAGAAAACTACAAAACTGTGCTAAAAGATAGAAATAAGGAAATAAATGCAAAGATAAACCTTGTTTCTGGATAGAAAGACTCACTATAATAATGGAAATTCTTTCTAATTTCATGTGCACATTGACTACAATTTCAATCAAAATATTTAACATAGGTTTTGTGGAACTGTAAATTCTGAAATTTATATAAATGGTCAAATGACCAAGAATAGCCTAAATATTCTTAAAAGATATCAGTGTAGAAGGATTTGCTCTTTAACTATAAAAATTATTATAAAGCTATATTAAGTCAGACATTGTAGTGTTGTTTCAAAATAGTCAAATAGACTCATGAAACAGAATAAGGAGCCCAGAGATGGATCATAACATATTTGGAAGCTTGAAAATTCAGAGAGATCATTGAAGATTACTGGAATAAAGATAGACTATTAAATAAGTGGTCCTGGAAAATTAATTATTCATAAAATTGGATCACATATACAAATCAATTCATTTTTTGTCTTTCACCTTTTATTATTTGTAATAATAATTTGTTTTACTTAATTATTCATGTACAATGACATATTTCTAATTAATAAACATCAGTAAAAATAGGAAGTTTTATTTTGCTTACTCAAGAGGAAATGTTGACTTTTGTTTTATTTCTTTTATTAGTGCAATTGGGTTCATTTTGACAAAATCAGGCATGGAATTTACTCTATTTCACCCCTGTTCTCCCTCTTTCCCTTCTTTCCTCCTTCCTACTATTCTCCTTCTTGTACTCTACTTGTCTTCCTTTCACTTATTTATTCATACAAATCAATTCTTGATAAATTAATATCTTGACTAAAAAAATACACTAGAACTTCTAGGAGAAAATTTACAAAGATATCTTTATAACATTAAGATAGAAAAGGACATTTCAAGTAAGATGGAAAGGCACAAACTAAAAAGATAACTTTGATTTCATAAAAATTAGTAGCTGCTATTTATTCCAAGACAATATTTAAAAACTGAAAAGACAAGTATAATCTGGGAGAAGTTGTTTATATCATATATAGCTATAAAGGCATAATTTACTATATTTAAAGAAGAATGAGAGCAAAAAAAGGCAGAAGATAAATAAAGGGTTAGAATATATTCTCTGTAATTTCACAGAATAGTTTTGTTGTAACTTCATTATGCCAAATTTACATTTCTTTCTTTAGTTAAACAATTTTTGTTCTCCCTTGGAACTGCAGAAGATAGAAACAGCAGTTTACAGAGAAATAGCTGTTGCCGTATCATGGCTGGACTCTGTGTGGAAGTAAGAATTTTAGAAGCTAGTGATTCTGAAATTTCCCTTAATCATATCATAAAAATGCTTGAAAAACATGTTGGCACATCATATAATTTAGATGCTTATCAGGGGAACTTTTTACATATATTCAAGTCATTTGATAGTCTAATGTAAATTTTATGCCTAAATATAAAGAATGTTATATAAAATTATTAAAAATCAATCAGAAAAGCAGATACATTGTCAGCTTCATCAGTAGTATGAGATCAAAGCATTCATGTCATGGATACTTCCGCCATAGACCTTGGCAAATATGGAGTCTATGCTGGTCTTATAAGTATCCCTAGAATTAGGAGGACCCATTCATTTGTTCAGCAAATTTTCTGCTTATATTCCATGTGTCGTTACAGTGCTGAGTCCTGACACTAAAGTCAACACACAAGGCGATACAAGGGCAGGTGATTTTTCTACTGCATTAACTTTTTTCAATTTATCCATCCACCCATCATTCAACATGTCTTTGTTTTGAGTACTAACTAGAGGTCAAGCGCTATGCTAAATATTAAGTGCCTAACTACAAATGAGAAAACTAGCCCCTAATTTTTATGTCACTACTGTCATTTTTTTGGCCATAAAAAGGAAGGCCCTTTGCTTTAAGTTTTAATCTCAAATTGCAAAGGAAAAATGAAAATTGTCAGTGAGACTCCACAGGCATAGGTAAATACAACAGAGTTCCTCTTTCACATGTTCCATTCTTCTCCCTTCCATCTGCCTATGTGCACTCACTTGCACACAGACCAACGCTAGATGTGTTTCAACAAGAAGCAAGCCGATTTTCTCATACCATTGACTGAGGCTGTTCCTCACTTAGAAGACTTGATGTCATCATGGCCCTTAATTTTGATAAGCAACTAAAGGGTCATGCTGACAACCTATGAAAATTATTTATCTTAGGGGAAAATACCGAAGGGGTTAATCTGCTGCTTCACATGCATAAACTCCTGGGATCAGACCACAGAAACAAGGATCATTATGTGTACTTAGTAACACTGAGCTAAAAATGGAAAAAAAAATATGCTGTTATTGTCTTCCCTTCTCTCCAAGGTACTCTCTGATAAACACCTCTACCTCTACGGGAATTGTGAGCAACTTCTTTGTAGGGCAGATTAGATATCCAAACAGCTATCAGCACACTTAATTTAAGATGACTGAATTTGTGAGTTTCAGTATTACTACCTGATTGGAAACCTTCTTGTCCTTAATTCATTGATTCTTCTTTTTTTGGAGATGACCTTTGAACTTCTGCCAGAAATTGCTTCTTTGGGAAAACCAGTCCTTCCCAGAAAATTAGGCAACTGAAATGGAGACAGCAAGGGAAATGGAAATTATCTATACATGCAGATTTTGCTTTTTATCAGTTTTATGTAAATGTCCACGCACACATTTCATTAACAGTAAAATAACTTTAAAGAGATGCATGATTTATAAATTCAAGTACTCAAAAAGCAATGTATGACAAACACATGACAAAAGTATAGGATGCATTTTGGGTCTTAAAGACGAGCAAAGATTTCCTAATAGAAAATTATCCTTTGTTACGCAACAAAACTCACTTCCTTTTGTTCAGTTTTCACCTAGACTTCTTTTCATTAGTCTTTACTTAGATTTCTAGGAAATTAATTTGACTAAACTTAAATTTCTTAAACATAGGGACTTGTTGAAGGATATTTCACAGACACCTTTGATGTGTTTTTAAGCTCTGCCATGCACAGAAGTGTGTGTGTGTGTGTGTGTGTGTGTGTGTGTGTGTGTGTTTTAGCCCTTTTTGTAATAGGGTGGTAGGAAGAAAATAAATTTGTTGACTGTTAGTGATTTAGAAAGCTGGATGTTGGGGTAAAAGGAAAAGGAGGCAAATGAAGCAAATAAAGTCCTGAGATTGGGATTCCAAAACAATAATAGCAGTTTCCCAAGTGAATAAGGAACAATCTTCTCAAATTGTAGTCACACCTGTGATAGACCATCTGCCCATAAATTTCACAGGTAATTAATGGAACACACTCTCTCTCCCTCCTTCCACCCACAGAACATTCTCATATAAATTATTACTCTTTGTAAGGCCATGTTTTCTCCCATCTGTTTGAATATATTAGGATCTAGGAGGAGCAACATAACCTGAGCCACACCTTGGTACCTGTACCATGGTATGTAAGAAGCAGTTCATTGTTAGGAGGCAAGAAATAGTTTGGGATTATTTTAGGTTGAGTTCCATCAGAAACAGAACCTGTGATAAGAATTTGAATGCCAAATGTTTATCTGGGAAGTAGTCCCAGGAATTCATAAGTAGAATGAGAATTGAGAATAGAGGTATGGAAGAAAGGCAATAGTCATGTTAGTTAGCAGACTATTCCTGTTCAATAACTGTTAGTCCTTCCAAGGAGTTCTGTGAGACTCTGTTGAACATGCCTTAGAGTTATCCCAGTCAATGTGTGAGAAAGCTGATGTACCTATATCCCAAATCCCCTTTAATTAGTTGAAAGCTCCACACAGATACATAAACTCCTGAAAATTCTGATCTGCTCCAACATAGATAATTGCAGGTAATATGGTTCTGTCACTATATACTGAAATGATGAATGCTAGGCAGATGTCTGGGATGCATTTCAGTATTAAAGCACTTAGTGTGTGCAAGGTCCTTGGCTCTATCTCCAGTGCTGGGGGAGGGGGAGTGCTCAAAGGGATGTGTAAAGAGCAAAGACAATGGAGAGGATGGTGGCAGCCAGATAATGAATGGTCATGTAAGTATGATAAACATGTGGGATTTAATCCTTGGGAAGATGGGCAGCCATTGATCCATTTTAGCTGTCATTTGAATTTAGAAGAGAGAAAATTTGATTTGCATAATATAATTGGGATGGGTTAAAGATTTTTGTCTGCTTTAAAAAGATCACTTTGGAAATACTGTGGCTACATTGTTGGTCAAGAGTAGTTGCAGTGCTGGATTCAGAATGATTAGCCCATTAACATGAATCAAATGAGAAAATGGGTAATGAAATTCATGACTGACAATTCTTTTCTTTCAATACTAGAAAAATATGCCAGCATTTCTTACCTCCATTACTTCAGATCAGATTTCTAATGTCATTTGAATTGGGTTTTACTCTATAATTAAAGCATTATTTCTTTCTGTCTCATTGTCAGATGTTTTCTTTGTCTTTATTCTTTAGAAGCTTAATTATGACAATTGGCATAGATATCTGTGTATATATCCTATTTGGGGTTTGCTCGGGTTCTTGAATCTATAGGCTTATGTTTTTTGCTAAATACTGGAACTTTTTAGTCACTATTTCTTCAGATGCTTTTTTAGTCTCATTTTCTATTTTCATTTTGAATACTGATGACATTAACATTAGCTCCTTAATTCTTCCAGTTTCCTAATATCCTAACTCATTCTCTACTAAGTTTAGTTTTCTCTGTTTTTTATATTTAATAAATTCGATTGATCTGTTCTCAGGTTTTCATTATATCCACTTTACTCTTGAGCCTTTGCCTCAAGGAGGTAGAAAAAACTTCTTTAATACTTCTCTTACAAAGCAAAATTATAAAAAGAATCATATTAAAGAATATATTGAATCAAATTTCATTATTAAAATATTTAGCTCAGTGTTACAGAACTTTAAATAGTATATTTCATTTTAATTTAAATAAATATTGATATGTTTACATAGTTTTTACAGGATAGCTTTCTTCATTAACAATTATTCTATTTGCAAAAGTCTTGTAATTAGAATTTTGACAAATGTGTAATTTGCTACAAAGTGGATATAATTTACTAGATCATTTCCCTATTTCTGGCAATTAAAAGTGTTTCCCTTTTTTTGCTATTACAAGTGACAGGACAATGAACACTTTATAATTTTCTAAATATAAATTTAGAGTATATTTCCAAAATTAAAATTGATATACAAAAAGTTATGAACATTTTATCTTATTAGACATTGCTAATGAATTACTTTTCAAGTAATCAAACCAAATTAGTTCCTGAAGAACTTTGCCAACATGTTATTTCTTTTTTTGATAAGTTAATTAACTAGAACTTCATATTCCATTTCTTTGAGTGTATGTATGTGTGCATACATACATATATCTATATATTTCTTTCACTCTTTTCTGCCTCTTTTTGTAACTTATGCCCAGGTACCTGGAGAAAAACAGGGCAAGGCAAATTGGTATTCCATTAAATTAATGATTGCCTGCCTCAAATGGGCTTTCAAGATTAAGAATATTGCTCTGATTCACTAGAAAATTCTTTCTCATTCCCCTTAAAGATGATTTTTTCATAAATCTTCCCTACTTTCCTCAAATTTTCCTCTATCCTCTTACTTTCCTTTCTCTCAGCTAATAAATTGCCTCAGATCTCATTAAGAAAACAGAAGCTGGTAAATGACCCACTGTCAAATCCATTAATTTATTTGCATCTACACTCAGCTTTGAATTCTCTTTTATTATAAGAGTTAAAGTTAAAAAGTAATTTCTATGGCACATAGCCACTATTTCATTTGTTTTCATTTTATCAAGAACTTCACAACTTGAATCTTCTAGAACTCACCTATTTCTTATGAATTATTCCCATCAAAATATAAACTTATACTAGACTGGAAACTCCTTAAAGTATTAGAAAGTAGCCATGAAAGATGAAACTTTCCATTCATCTTCATATATATTCATTATCCAATTCATAGATCATTAAAGTTGTTATCTTCATATACAGTTTCTACTTCCTCATGTTCCATTTACTCTATAATGTACTTCTGTCTGACTAACCCATCCTCACAAGTTTATCCACTGCTCTGAAACTTTACCTATGCAGGGAAATAGTCATTTCCATGTCACTACAAATAGTGGAAGCTTTTTGTTCTTATATTTCTAGGTTGTTTCCTTCTATAAAAAAGAAAATAAAACAATAAACAAAAATTGTTTTTATGCTTCTATGCTTTTATATTTTCATGATCTTCTACCTTAGTATATTTTATTGTCCCCTTTAATCTAATTTCTAAATATTCTACTAATTTTATTTACCTTGAAATTAAATTATTAAATTTAAAAGACCAGAAAGCAGTGTAACATTTTGTATTAAATATGAACCATTAAGTCATATAATAGCAACTATGTATAACTGATTGATTCTATTGAATGAACATTTTTTTATTACTCTATTTATTTATGTATTCATTTATGTATTTATTTTTGGTACAGCCTAAACTCAGGGGTACTCAACCACGGAGCCATATCTCCAGGCCTATTTTATGGTTTATGTAGAGACAGGGTCTCACTGAGTTGCTTAGTGCCTCGCCATTGCTGAGGCTGGCTTTGACCTCACGATTCTCCTGTCTCAGCCTCCCAAAGTGCTGGGATTACAGAATTACACCACCACGCCCAGCTTATTCTTTTCTTTTAAAAGAAAAATATTCTCGTTTTTTCCTGTTCCTTCCTATATTTACTTATTTGTTCAGCATGTTTCTTGAGTATCTACCATGCTTTCTTGAAAATTTTGAAAGATTCACTGGTGAACAAAAAGTACCAAGTCTTTGTTCTTAAGGGAATATCCCCAGATGTAGGGGAGGTAAAGTAAAGAAATGAACACATTTCATTTAGTGAAGGAAACAGAACCGCATAATGGGGGAAGGAAATTGAGGTGGCCAGTCTCTCTGGTAGCAGCATTGGCAATTCAAATGAGACCTAAGTGATCAAAGAGAAAATGATCTAGTCACAAAAATAAAAAAAAAATGTAGTCATGATATTGCTGTATCTGAGGGCTCAAAAAGGCCTGGAACCAGGTGAAGATCTGAAAAAATGCTGGGGGTGGCCATAGCACATGGTGCTTGTAAGTTTTGCTAAATATTTTATGTATTAGTCTCTTTTCAATAGATAGTCTTTGACGGTTTTAAGCAGGCCAATGATATCATCTGATTTGTACTTTTTAAAAAATTACTTTGTTGAGTCTTTAAAAAAAGTATGCTTCTGTGAAGTGTGGGTTGAAAAATAATGAATTTTAAAATATCAATGTGTTAAAAAATAACTGATGGACTATCACAATTAATCCCATCTAAGCTACACTAGCAAAAGCTTGGTGACCCTGAAACTCTGCGACATAGTAGATTGGGGAAACCCAACTCTTTTCATATTAGTATGATTTTTAAAATTCCCAGATCTGTTTGGGGTTCAGGACAATTCAAACTGAGAATGGACAAGAGATTTAGAGTAGGAAAAAAAGGTTTTGTATGTGGTTTCTATTTCCCTTTTAGCGGGACAAGTAAATAGTGAGGGGTTGATTACCCTCCTGGGAGTGCACTGCTTAAATGTTAGAACTAAAAAATGTGGTATTTGCTGAAAAACTACTATGTATTAGGCACTAAGCTGGAAATAGGGATGCAAAGGAGACAGTTAAGAATATGAACAGCTGTTACTTGATAAAAGGCACTGTGCAAATGCTTACCATGCATCATCTCATTTTTAATTTACACCATAACCCTAAGAGATAAATGCATTTATTATCCCATTTTCCAGGTAAGAAATCTGATACTTTAAAAGTGTTTAAGTGATTTCTCCAGGATTACACAGTGCATCAGGATGTAGGCAGTATTTATACTCAGAAGTTATGATATCAATTCCAGTTCTCTTAACCATTATATTAATGCCTACAAGGACCCTATTTGAGAAGTCCAAAATAATACATTTATGCACACAGATCCTAAGACTTCCTGGCACAAACTGACTGTGTGGGAAGTTTTGGGTTTATGCAAGATGCACTTGGAGTGAAGAAGATTTTGAGGGAAGGTTGCAAAACCATTCTCTCCATACTATGGGGAAGCAGAAGCAAGAATAAATTGGCCTAAGGTAATGGAGTAAGCTAATAGCACAATGTTCAGAGGCCAAGGAGTTGTATTTTTTTTCTTTTGCTCTACAATTATATAATTATACTTCAAAATATCAAAAGAAAACAAATGTATATTGTACAGTTGTGGACACAGCATGAATACCAGAATATGCAGAGTATAACACTGGCACTTAGATATAGTTAAATACGAGTCCATATTTTTAGAATTAAAGCAAAATAATTTTCTGATATGTATTAGTTAGGAATGCTTCAGAGAAAATATTTGAATGCTACCATCTAAGGGAAAAGCAATTTTGCAAAAGATCTTTAGCAGAAGCAAGTCCAACTATGACAAACCTTTAGTGAGGTTTGTACCAAAATAGCATACCTCATGTTGTTCATCTCTGCATTTTTCTGGAAGGATACTCAGTAGTGTCCATTAGGTCTCAAAGTGATAAAGATCCATACTGAGAAGGAAGAAAGAGCTTTGCTCTGGAATTAGATCAGCTTAGGTTTTGCTACTTACTCTAATTAGGTACCAGTCCTAATTTTTCAAAGCTCATTTCCTATATTCAAATAGGGATTGCATTATCTATCACAAAGGAATGTGGTGAAATTAAATAACACATTTAAAAATATATATATTTTACCAGACTGTTAGAACATGCCTAGTAAATGTTAAGTGATTTGAAAATACTCTGCTTCCTTAAAATGGATGAAACCTGTTTTCTTGTTCTTCATGGTTTTTCTTAGTTGTTGGTTTAAATATCAAAGCCAATGTTACTTAAAAATTATCCTTGTTCTTTCACAGTCCATCTGCTTTCCCAATATATTTTCTTTGATGAATCAAGTCTCAATATTACTAAAATCTATCACTTCATCTATGACTGTTCATGTTTAAGGTATTTTAGTGTGAAATAAATCATTATTCAAAAGAATTACTAAAGTGGCTTTGTTGATGACTTCATTGAGACATAAATACATCTTAATTAGAATTAGTTTTCGAAGAAGAGGAGAGCAATGAATCAAACTGTGGATGAGGAAACCTTTTGTTTTTGTACAAAATGTTATTGTCATTTGCTCTGGATGGAAAAAAGACAGCTTATATTTAGTCTAATTTATATTTCATGATTAGTTTAAAAGAAAATGTCATTTAACTTTAGAGTGATAGAATGAGTGAGATTTCTTTAAATAATAATGCAGATTTAGAATGAAAGTGATAGTAGGAAGACTGTTTACTTTGCAAGTTCCCAGACTCTGCCTGAGTTTTAAAGACAAATAACTCTAAAATGGAAACATAATTAGTATTCCAGATGTGGCAATCAGGAAACGATTTGTGTGCCAGCAAACACAACAAATGAATAGTGAAAGTCAAAATGATGCCAAATGTGTATGAAAGTGGATTATATAAACTCATACATTACCTTTGGGGATTAATTATAACATTCAGAAATAATTGTGTTATTTGTTCTTATTTAAATGCAGAAAGCAGGGTCAGATTATTTAGGTCATGAGGTTGGTACAATGATATGACCAAAAATTTTTTGTTTTTTTGTCCTGAGGATTGAACCCAGGAATGCTTTACCACTAGGCTACATCCCCAGTTCTTTGTATTTTTTGAGACAGCATCTCACTAAGTTGCCAAGGGTCTTTCTATGTTGCTGAGACTGGCCTCAAACTGAAGAGGTGAATAGGTAGCAGTTTATTTTTTCCAAACTATAAGGAACCACCATTTCGTTTCTATCAAAACCTCAATTTTGGGTTATCAGGGCCCACAGTTCCTAAGTAAATAATACAAGGCTTATACTAATAGTGCTTTCCTTCTATGAACAGCTCCTCAGACTCACCACCAGAGCCTCTCTCTTCTCTCCTGAATGTCTTGATCAAACAATCCAGGAAACCCCTATTTATTTCATAGCTGGTGCGTGGTCGTGTTGATAATTCAAACACCTTAACTATTTCCTAAGGCAGGTTGTATATATGTGAGATTTAAATAAAAGAATACGTTGGGCTGGGGATGCAGCACAGTGGTAGAGTACTTGCACAGCACTGCCAGCCACCCCCATGCCTATAAAATATTTAGCGCTCAGTTTTTAAAACAGTATGAATTGCCAGAAACTGCTAACCAGCAGTATTCTAACATCATTTATATTTAAACTAACCTGTTTAAAACAAAGGATGGACCACTTTCTTCAGGTATCGCTTAAGGATTCTGTTCTTTCCATACACCTATATTCTTTGTCTTCAACTAAGGTAAAGGAAATAAATGAATATTTATTAATTATTTACACTGAATGGGGCTCAGGACTGAAATTGGCCTGGGTTTAATTCTATCTCTGTCATTTACTTAGACCTCCCTATGCCTCAGTTTTCTTACTGTAAATAATTGTTTCAGGGACATTGTAAGGATTATAAACAATCAAAATAATGTTTAAAATCCAGAAGAGGCATTCGTTACCTGACTAGAGGTGAAATACTTAGTAATTTGCTTTTCTTTTGAGAACCTAACAATTTTGTATGTCTTCATATCAACCAGCCAACAGCACACAGCATTTTGCATGTAATTCCAGGCTTTTGCTCATACAAAATCAGTCAAAACTTATAATTGACAGAAGCAACTCGGAAAAAAATTATGAGGAAAAGAACTCTAGTTCTTACTGAAACACAGACTATTTACCTGGAAAAGGATAAGCAATATTTAAATGTGGCATAATTTAGGTCAGAACTAATCATGTCACAACCAGTTGCAGTTTAGTGGGGTTGAAATTATTGACATGACTGTCCCTTCCAAAGCAGGAATACCTCCTAGATAACCTGTAGTTGAAGAGCCTCAGTCACTTGTCCATAAAATGGGTATGTTAATGCCATTCTGACAAAAGTATTATGAACATTAAAAGAATATAAATAAACTCCCCACAGCAACCTTACTTAGAAGTAATGAATCTTTCAGCTCTTTCATTTTGTTTTCATTCTTTCTTTACTTATGTTCTTCCCTGTTTTGAGTTCTCTGCATCGTTTCACCACGATATTCACTGTAATTCTTGGATTCAAATAATCTCCCATGATTTCTACTACAACAAACAAATCCTAATAAGTTATTGAGTAAGCAGTATCATTTATTACTTTGTGTGGACAACCTGGTTTGTCCAGATAATGTAACTGTTTGCTCCTTCTTTACTATTAGTTGCTCTTACTCATCAGCATAAATTGAGTGTGTGTCATGTATATCAAGTCCATGAAAAATCACTTGTGATGTTAATTTGGGTGGATAAATCTTTCAGCTTTCCTAAAGCTCACCATTATCATTTCTACCTCTCCTCCGATTTAAGAACCTCAAAACATGGCTTCTAATTAGTCATTATACTAATTAGCATTACATTCATTCTAGCTTGCTTTTCCCTTTTGCTTATACAAAGTGCTGGCTGACTCTAAGTTTACTGAGAGGGGCTTTCTGAATATGAGGGAGTTTGGGAGGAAAAAAAGGATTAGTAGTGTAAAATATTCACATGTGAAGTTAGTGGGAAGCTTTGGCAGTAGCGAAGCTAGTGAAATTAGAGTCAATTAGTGTTCAGAAATTCTGTCATGTGGGCCATTAATTGGTTGCAACTGGGCTCACAAACAGTAGAAAGCAAAGGGTGGTGATTATATTGTTCCGGCCAACTTCTGCTTGTTATCAGAGCAATACTTTTCTGCTTTATAAAACAACAAAATTTTAGTGTACAAATGTAAATGTTATCAATGGCAGATATACAGATAAGTCTGCTCAAGTTGCTTCATAAATATAATCTGATAGCATCTTAAATTTCATAGGGAAAATTATTTAGGAGAAATGTAAAATTCATTCAAGGTACAATACTATTTTAACTTCTAAAAATTCAAAAAGATTTGCTGATTAAGTCTTGGCATACTTTTCTTTGAAGAATATATTAGAACTAGTATTTTTTTTTTAAATTAAGATCTGTTTTTCTGTAGAGAATGACTGTATTCATCTTTATAATTATCAGACAAATCAAGAAATTGACTTGCATGGTTCATTAAACACTTTTTCCTCATTTCCTACCAAGGAGCAAGATGCTTGATATGAAAACTAAAAGCATCCTTTTGTTAAAATCATATACAATGAAATGTTAGAAAATTATTTTTACTTTCCATGTAAAATGATCAATAACTACTAAATAATAGTCCATGTAAATAACAGAAAAGTATCTTTTACTGTCTGATTCTGTTGAAAGAAAACTGCATCTAATATTCAGAAATTATTCTCAAAACAAATGTTCTTTTGGTAACTGACTAATTATGAATGGTACGATCAGTTGATTTTAATTTGCATAACTACCAAACATAATTTTTTAAAAGTGAGAGTTTTTTCCCCACTATTTCATTTTTACATTATATACAGGACAAAGGAATAATTGCTTTCTACTTTTTTCAACTCCTTTTTGCTATGACCTGCTTTGGATTCAGGAAACAGGGAGCAATTTTAGTCTTTTCTTCATTAAACCTTCTTTCTATTTAGCACCTAAAGTGAAATTATGTTTGCTTTTGTTTTCTGGTAACTTCAGCCTCTAATACAGTTATTTCTCTTCAGCTGTGTAGCTTGTAGAACTGGTCTTACTATTGAGTGAAGCAGGAAAGTTCTGATTCCTAAAAATGTCTTCCCACCTACTAACCAATGTTTGGTGGAGTCATCCCTGATCTGAGAACCTCTTTTACTTTAAGTCTTTCTTTCCCATTGAAATTCAAATGTCTGTACTTTTAAGATCTTAGTCATTTTTTACCTCAGCCTGAATGATCCACAAGGAAGTTTTGAGGATGTGGAGGAGGGAAGAGAACTTGGGGGCATATGGTTTCTGCAGCAGGTATTAGGTAACAGAGAGCATACAGTAATAAATAGACTCAAAGGAGAAAGAAACTAAAAAAGTGGAGCTCAATGAAACTTAAGCAATCTGCATAGTTTTTCTAAGGTCTGTTCTCATTAGAAAAGAAGATTCTGAAGATGACTGATATTCTTATGTTAAAAGTTTGTCTGAAAAACATAGCCAATGAGTTTTTTTGTGCCCTGAATATTACAGAATGCATACTATTATTCAAATAGTGCAAGGAACACAGATTTCCATAGGCCTCAGTCACGTAGCATTTTGTAGCCTGCTCACTTTGAGCATCAAAAACTGGAATGGAGAAACTTGGTTCATATTATTTAAAACTCCTTATTTTCCAAATTTGAAATATTTTTAAAAAGTAGACTCTAAAAAGACTACAAAAATACTGTAAAATTATTAATTAAAAAATGTAATGTTTACTTTTACCACATATTATGTGCAACTTATTGACTCCTGTAAGTATATCTTACATATTCCATAATCTAAAATTTATGTTAGGTATAACCACAGTCTGGTTCCAGTGTCACCTATAAAGCCTTTCTTAAAATTTGATGATATTCTCTGCTACAAAAATATGTCTCTGCTTTTTATCATTGTTTCTATAGTAATGGCATCTATATTATCTAGCAGGTTTTTACTTTTTACCAGGTAAACTTTTTATAGGCCACTTTACTGAATCAATATAAAATACCAATTACAGAGAATTCTCTGTTTCTATTCATAACTTTTAAAGTTTCAAGTGAAAGTGCAGTCTTCATCAATGGGCCCTCTCCCTAAGCCTACTTGCTTCTCAGGTAAATATTAAGTTCCTGGATTTAAAGAACTATGGCTTTCTTCTAATGTGTAATTTTTAAGAAACTCTTTCTTTCTTTAGAATTCTTAGGAGAAGTGATATTTGGGGGTGGGAAAGAAGAGTGTTTTCCCCAATTTTGGAACTTTAGGGCTACATTCTAGGTCAGAAACCTGGCCGAGCATCATCTAGTAGGTTTAAAACCCACTTTTCACTTTCTTGTAATAAAAATACTTCCACCAATTTCTTTTTGTTTTAAAAATAGAATTTAGAACCAGTGTGGGCATGGTTGATGATTCTGCTTCTCTGACTCATGATTTTAGACTTGTTGTTTCCAACAACTTTATAAATATAGCATTTACCAAATGGTGGATGCCAGGTATGTTTGCTGTTATTGGTTGCAAACAGTCTAATGTCATGGAGTATCTTCGAAAGTTATTTATTTGCTATGTTACTATAGTACTTTTCTCCCTTCTCTCCCACTCTGAGTTTTGATGCCTATATACATGTTTGTAAATAGTCCTCTGGATTTGTTTTTTTGGTGCATTGGCTGTTTTCTAAGATTTTGCTGTTGATGTTGTTTGCATGTTTAAATATGACCTTTTGGTGATTTTATTAAACTTTTCAAGAAAAGGAAAACAGATGTGCTCATTTAACCCTCTTCTGAAGATTGTGCTGCAACAATACAGTTGTTTAAAACAGAATGTCTCAGTATAAAGGGTCACAGCATATTACATCCGCCCTGCATGTTTTCAGTTTTCAGGGACTAAACATCAGTTCTGCAACATATAATCAGGCACACAATATAAGCCAAAAAAGAAGCCACTAATTAACAATTTCTGCCTGAGTTCAAATGGTATTGGTGAACTACTACTACTAATATTTACATAAATCCAGTGGCCAAATAACCAATTCAATAAAACAACCATCTCTTTCATAAGAAAAAAATAATGATGCTACTTAGAGTTGGTGGACATAGACTTACAAGTATGAGATCTGGAATGAATCTTGGAAGCTTCATTTCATTGATGAAGAAAAAGAGGTCTAGAGTGGTCTGGAGACTTATCAAAACCAGAGACAGAACTAAGAGTTGGGTTTCTCTGCCTTCCGATCTAGGACCTGACATTTGTTGAACTTTTTGGATGTTATGCATCAAGAGAGCCTGCATGCACCAGATTTGTTTCTGTTTTTATTAAAAAGAAGCAAGACATTGCTTTTATGAACATCACAGCATAAAGTCAGCTCATTCATTAAGCTAGTCAAAAAATAGTCAATCCAGTACTCTCAAAGGGACAAATTTGAAACCTTATTTTTTATTGGAAATGGAAATCAGAGAGATATGTTTGGGTATGATTTTGTGGGTAATCACACTATTAAATTGAAAGCATGCAATTTTTGAGTTTTTAAATAGTTGATTTATATGTGATGACATGAAAATAGAACCTTTGTAGTTAATCAAATATTTTGTAGTACTCATTTATTTTTGTAAGAATCTTCCTTTCTTTATAAATCTCTTAGTTTTAAAGATAACTAAAGGTGCAGAATAGAGATATTACATATATTTGAAATAACCTTTATAATCTTTTTTAAATAAGCCCTAAATTACATAAATACTGAAAGTGTCATTGTTCTATCTATTCTATAGTAAGTTGTTCATGTTCAGCTATCAAATAAAGCTCAGAGAACAATTCTTACATTAAAAAGGACATTCTCTTCCTAAGATATTGTGTTTTTGCTATGACCGAGTTCAAAGAATTTGCCTTTTTTAAGGTTTCAATCATTTTCAGCATTGTTCTCATGCATGTTCCTGCTAAAGGTGCCTGAATCTGTTGCTAAGCAACCTTGCAGTCTTGTTGGGACATGATGATGATTATTTTAAATATGCTGGCTTGGATTTGGCCCCTTTAAGAATATCCTGATACTTTTCTTTGAGAGGCTGTACAGCATTCTGAATTTCAATTCATAATTCTGTAGGCATATAAATGAAAGAATGGTGTTTTCCAGAAGAATTGGAAGAATGCCAACAGTGCATTGGGAAAGCACAAATCTATATCCTACCAGTATGTGCCTCTCCCAACATCCCCTGCCCCCATCTCTCACCTAAAAAAGCAGTCAGAAAACAAGTCCAGAATTTCAAGGAAATGTGAGGAAAACAAGATATTTCTTTTATTTAGTAGACTACATGTTTTTCTTCTTATCCTAAATTCTTGAGAAAAACTATCAACCCATATTATTTAAAAGAATAAGAGTTCATCTCTACCTCAGTATTTGAGCTTTATGGGACTTTCAGAGCAAACTAAATTATTAATTAGATTCTCTCCACTTTGCTTGCTTTTGTCCCAGATACCTCTCCTCATTTGAGGAATATCCTCCTTTAAACAGTTTAATCAGATGATTCTGGCACCTACAGTCTTAATATTTCCTATCTTGATATATAGAGATGTATATACTCTCTAGGACATAATGGGAGTTAAACAGCATTCTCTATTTATATAAGAAAAAAATAAAATGTTCCTTTAAACAATCTTTGTCAGTGAAAGCAAATCAAAAAACACATATTTTATTACAAAGAATCACATAGACTGTTTTAAGTAAGAGAAAATATCCCCACAAATTTCCATTTCAATGTCTGCCCAGCCAGGTACTGCATTCAGATTCTCCTTGTGTTGACACCACCTTCAAGGGTTTTAGAAGGTATCCCAACTTGTTACCTGCTTTCTTGTCTCTTGAACTTGAAAACATGTTTAATACCATATGTAGTCTATTTATATTTTGGGGACGATCCCTTTGTAGGGGTATCATCTAATATCTAAAGTTAAAAGTTCTGATTATTTTTTTCATTCTTCTAAAAATTAAATTATTACTGTTCAAGGCAGTATGAATTAAATGAAATTAAATTCTAAAGTAATTCTAAAATGAATTACTTTAAGACTTGAGGCCACCCTGACACATGGTGCACATTTATAATCCTAGCAGCTCAGAAGGGTAAAGCAAGAGAATCCCAAGTCCAAAGCCATTTTCAGAAACTTAGTGAGGTCCTAAAGAACTTAGGGAAACAATATCTCACAATAGAAAAAAATTTAAAAAAGAAGAAGGCTAGAGATGTGGTGGCTCAATGTTTTAAGCACTCCTGGGTTTAATCTCTGATACAAAAAAAAAAATGCAGAGTGTAGGTATGTAGCTATGCTAAGTTGCTAAATGTCAATTTCCTAACTTAAAAAAATGTAGTTGTCATTTTTTCCCTCCTAGATTATGAATTAAAATCAACATGTCAACATTAGGTCTAATGTACCACATGGTATACATTAACTATGAGCCCTCTTCCCTATCTTCACTTGGTATGACTCACTTTTAGTCTTCTAGGATTTATTGGAAAAGTTCATATTTCCAGGAAAATATGGCCTCTGATGACATTGCTTTTCAAGTTCCATTGTACCAAACTAAAGGCTCTTAATTCTTTTGTAATTCCCATGCCCTTATGCCCACATTCTTATTGTCTGTCTCATTCTCAGATTTTCTTAGAATTCAGTTTATTTTTACAAGCATGTGTTGAATTACTCTGAAGTGAGCAGCAAGCATTATAGTAAGTCCTGAGGTTACAAATATAGACAGAATCCCTGCTCTCAGGAAGTTCATAGTCTAATGTTAAGAGTAATAAACAGATTTAAAAGTTGCAATACAAACTGATAAATTTTGTGATATTGTCAATCCTACAGGAACAAATAAATAAAATATCTAAATCAAAATAGGGAGGATGAGTGATCCAGGAGATTCCTCTTTTAGGCTTTTCTCTAGAGCTGGCTGTCAGAACTGTCTGCATTCCAGGTTTTATTGACCAAGACACTCTTAGAAGTTCTTACTTTTTTTTTTTTAAAGTTAACTTCTTTTTTTAAAAAATATTTTTTCAGTTGTAGATGGACACAATATCTTTATTTTATTTATTTTTATATGGTTCTGAGGATCGAACCCATTGCCTCATGCTTGCGAGGCAAGTGTTCTACCACTGAGCCACAATCCCAGCCCCAGAAGTTCCTACTTTTAATTTTAGGTAGATTTCTTCCTTTCCAGACTATTCCCACTTCACATACATCTCCTTTTCTATAGCATTTACTTAGAAAATTTGCAATTGTAAACTCTTTCTCCAAGCTTTAGAGGTATAAATCTTCTAAAACAAGGAGTGTCTTTCTCAGCGACCTGTCTGGGAACCATCTTTGGAAAGGTAAACATCAAGAAAGACAGTGCCCCTATTTCCTAATCTCTATGAGAGGGAGAAACCTAATTAGGATTAGTATCAATTAGTAAACAAAGATGGCCTAACTACATTTACTGACCTATCCACTAATGTCCTCAAACACTTTCCTATCAGCTCACACCAGTATTCCTTTCCTGCTTTTTGTTCCAGTGCAGTTGAGCTCAATGTCTTTCCTATTGAAGTAGTCTTGAATAAATCATTCTTTGCCTGTTTAATTTTGATTTTTGAGGATGCATCCATGTTTTGAACAAGGAGGAAAAACTAATTTTACCCAATATTCTGTTCAGTGATACCAACATTTTGTCATTTTTGTAACTGATTAAAATAAACCCACTCTCACTGTCTAAGCTGTTTACAGTGGCTTTAAACTATTCTTTTCCTAGCAATAAATGAAACCAGACAGTTACTCATCTTCTACTTGTAACTAGAATTATTTTTCCAACAGTATATTTCATTACACTTACGCTTCTTCTTTTGGTAATCACTGGTTTTGAAGGTTCAGAATTGTGAGCAATTTGCAGCAATTCATCATGTCTATCATCTATAAACTCCAAATTAAGGACTCTCCTGCTCAAGTCCCCACAAAGTTTTATGGTATCAACTCAGCTTTATGGGTTTTCTAGATTGAGAGAATTTCAGATAATTGATGATGGTATTCAAAATTCTGAATTCTAAAATTTGATGGGAAGTTCTACATCAATAATTAAAAATTATAAATTATCTTCAAGGAAGACTGGATTAATAAAACTTTCTAAAGATTGCTTAGAAGTTACAATTAATGTTGACTATAACTCTAAATTAAAATATTTCCTTCATTTTGATACCATTTTTTATTTAAAAATTTATTAAACCAGATTTTGCATTTTAATGTGCACATTTGTGGTACTGGCTTTTTCTCCTCCAAAATAGTTTCACTAACTTACATCAGACTGTCATGTTATAAAATACATGGCATCTTAGAATTATAGAAATATGGAGAATGACTTTATCTTCTCATGCTACATGAAAATGATTACTTCAATATTCCTTGGCCACATTTTTAAAAAGATAGGTGTCATTTAAATCATGATTCTCACGAGTTCCCACCTTTATTGTTTGGGAACAGACTTATATTGGTATAAATAAGTGACAACTGAAGGTAATGTGTTAATTTATGTAGTTATAATTTAAGACAGTAGAAATGTGATTTTAATATCAAAATGTATACCTTTCTTCAAATATAGTAGAGACTCATGTAATTATTTTACAGTGCATACATTTGTCCATTCAAAGAGGCTCCGAATATACTTTATTAGTTCAATGAATTGAGTACATTTTATAATTCTACCTTAGCTTTAATCATAGATTGTGGATATGGTCTTTGGTCAGAAACATGTCCCCTGAATTATAATGATATCAATATTGGAAAGTACAATATTCTTTTGTTATATAAATCAATACAAAATAACTAAGATTTTCAGCAAAAGAAGAGAATTGCATTTTTTTGGCTTTTATTAGCAGGTTTGTTTCTCTCCAGTAATTAACCGATCTTCACATACACATTACAATTCAGTGTTCTTAAAGAAATTCAACTTTTCTTGCTCTTTAATTCTTTATTCTCACAAAATACCTGGCATCACATGGCTATTAGCTCCATATGAGGTGGATGTATATATGAAAATTTCCTTACAAGCCCACTTCACCAAGAGACCAAGTAATTTGTTTAGAATCCAAAACAAATCAGTTTAAGAGCTTGATGTGCAAAAATCTTGTAACACTAGATTCCATTGAGCTGCATCTTCTATTTACTTTATATTATTCAAGTAAGCTCAGATAAGCTCTTCATGTTGAATTTCTTTGAAAAATGATTAACAGCATACTTTAAAGGCAATTACATTATAAGAAATACAATAGGAATATAAGCAACATAAAAAAAATACTATTCACATATGCCCTGACTGCTGTCAGCTCAACAGAAAATCTCAACTCCATAATGAGTTTATTAATATGTGTATTTCTGGCAGTAGCTTCTTATCTTTTGAGAAAGGATACTAAACATATTCCTATGCAGTTTAATCCCTCTTAATTTAAGACATTTATAGAAATAATACTTCATTTCTATAATATTTTGAGAAATGTCAGTTCATACCATTTATCTCAATATCTTGCAAAATAATTATGAAGACATTTATTGATATTTTAGACATTTATTGATATTTTATTTTGTTTTAGACTTTTAGAAAATAAATGAATGTTTAAAGATACTTCTGGTTCAGACTGTGGACATGAAAATTCTGAAGTTAAGTATATTGGACAAAGTTTATTGTTGTTTATGTAGAGTAATGAAACTCAGATGACTTCCATTGTTTCATCACATTTTAATTGCATTCAGATTAATATGAAAAAACTTTGTCAAAAGGTTAACTAATTTTTGGAGGGGAAAAGTTTTTATTGTCTGGCTAATTTTTAAAAAAATGACTAGAGCAGTCATTTTAGTGCAAACAACATCCTTGCTAGTCCTCCTCAGTCACTTTCCTCATTCTATTTCTTGGTTATTCATTACTCAAGTTATGACTTTACTTTTAGAGAAAGTCTCAAATTAGCAACAAATTTTCATATGACTCAAAACAGAAGAGATTTGCAGAATGATTGTGATGGATTAATATTTTCCTCAGTTGAAATTTAGTTTGTTAATATATATTTTAATTTATTATAGAGAAGTCATATATTTTTCAAAGGAGAAACGTCTTCTTCTGTCCCATATAGCTAATTTTGTGCAAAACTTTAAAAATATTGGTCTACTTGTTCTTCTGATTTAAAACTTCAGTATGAGTGATGATTAATTGTATGACTAACAAATCATAGTTCCTCAAATATCCTAACTCATTGGAATAGTCTTTTATATGTAATAGCAACTCATCAAGTGTTGAATGAATGAATGGATAGAACACATTCACATTATTATAATTCCTGAATTATTCTTTAGGAACTTGAGGTTAAGATGGTGTGGTAGTGCACGCCTATAATCCCAGCACTTTGGGAAGCTGAGACAGGAGAAGAATCCCGAGTTCAAAGCCAGCTTCAAAAAATGGTGCTAAGCAACTCAGTGAGATCATGTCTTTAAATAAAACACAAAATAGGGCTGGGGATGTGATTCAGTGGTCAAGTATCCCTGAGTTCAATCCCTGGTACCAAAAAAAAAAAAAGAGCATGAGGTTAATTTTGTGATATGTTTTTAACATGGAAATGAAGCCAATATTTTCATTTGATTTCAAACATGACCTCTGTCTTTTTAGTGGGTTTAAAAGACTACTTTACTGGTGCTTCAGGAAGCAATAGGCAAAACATGTTAAATGACCAAAGATATTTATGGTTTACATTTAATTGGTTTAAGAGCCAAGGGAGAGGATTTATTTTTCAGGTGCCAGTTGCAATGATGAGGACTGAACTGTATGATTTCAAACTTGGTTCCACACCTCATTTTATTTTGGTGCACTTCATCATATTTTCTGATGCTGGCATACAGCCCCTTAATTGAAGGCACTAGGACTTGACTTTTTTCTTTTTTAATGGTATATTGAAAGTTTGTGTGCAGCATGAGAAATCTTCTTTTTTTTTTTTTTGGTAGATTGTTACTTATAATAAATCCAGATCTACATACGTATATGTCAAACTGGAAAAAAAATGCTAGTGTGAATTTTTCACTTAAGAAATGACTGACAATCTCTTGCTCCTTAACTGTATGACACTCTACCTAGGCTGCTGATTTGTGCAATATACCAAAGTGCCACCCCTGGAGTATGCTGTCAAAGAAGTAGATTTTCCAAGACAAAGAAGGTTTAGCAAGTAGTTTTCAAAGAGACTAGTCATGGCTTCAGCCTGATCACAAAATTAGCAGTTTTAGTATATTAGTTGCTATAGCAGAAAAAGGCTTGGATTTCACTCACCAATCATCATTGTATAGAGAGAACCACCTCAGAGCTAGTGGGCTTGGCCAGATTTTGCAACCTATAGCAAATCTGGGCTCAGGAAATGATATAAGGGGGAAGTCTTGACCTAAATTCAAGTATGGTGGAATTAAATACATAAATCTTTGTGATAAGTTTGAACATCAAAAATATTTGTTAATTAAGATTGCATTTCAGCTTTACAAATGAGAAAAATTGAACTGATAGAATATGCCCTTTTTAAGGAAGAAATCACAATGATTTCTATTGATGTGATCAGTATTCCTATAAACCTCTTTCCAGTAGGTTATATGTGGTATCATAGAACACTGAAAATACATAATTAAGTCTTCATGAAGAATCAGAAAAATATATGAAATCTCTATTGACAAGAAGAATTGAACTCTTATGGATAATAACAATTACTGTTTACTGCAGAATTAGAATATTTATTATCAAATATATAATTTTTATATGCAGGGAAGGCAGGCTGGTATCATATTAGCATTATATCAGTAATAGCTAATCAGTACACAGAAAGCAAGCCTGCACTATTCTAACTTCTGATCTTAAGGTCATGCCAGTTTATCTCCATTTTCCTAGGAAAAAAACCCAAACTTATTGTATATTATCATATGCTATATTAGAACTATTTCAAAAGCAATCTTGTTAGTCATCTCCATTAAAAAACAATCCAAGCCATTCCTTTCCTATGAAATCTTTGGTAGTTGCTATGACAATGGTATTTCTATCTCAGCCAACATTTTATATTCTTTAGTTTTTACCCAAAGTAACCTCACTCTGCTTGCTAGGTATCATCTTCTAAGATTCCCCAAAGATTTTCCCAATATTTCCTCCAAAGATTGAGATTGGAAAAACAATAGCATCAATTACTATACACTGAGTTAGAAAAATCATTTCTATTATGAACTATTTCTATTATAGCTATTTTCATTTTGCGCAGTAGCAAGTCTTTTTTTAGTAGGATGCATAAATTTATATAGTTGCAATTATAGCAAACATATAGTTCTGTTCTTTCCTCTACTATTTCCAGTATGAAAGCATTCTTCAAATGTTACAGGTTGGGAAATTCTTTAATATTAAAGAACATGTGACATTTAGTGGATATAATTCATATTCAGTTTAATCAGGCTTCAATTACTACATTCTCAAATTTACAAATTAAAGTTATTTGAGTTCATTTTTTCATTATTACAAATAAATTCACAAATAACATTTTTATGAAAATATATTTTTTCTTTTAAGGAATTATTTCATCAGAATGTTTTATTAAAAGTGAGACAGAGGTTATGATTTGTTTGGCTTGGATAGTATCTATGATATAAATGTTTAGATTGGCCAAATACAGTAGTCTGTATTCCCCATTAGTTCCTCCCATACCATACTATATATTTCCCTTGCTTGTCTGATACCTGAAAGCACATGAGTTTTTGATTCTTGGATCAAATATATAAGTATCTTCTTTTCTTTTTTTTTTTTTTTAACTTTTGATAATTACTGTCATGTACCTCTTCAAAACCAGTTGTATCTATACTTAAATGTCATAAACATTTATTCGAGTGCTATCTATAAGCTAAGTGCTGCACAATAACCAGGGAGATACAAAACAGTGTACTGTAGTAGGACTAAGAAAAAGGTACTAGGAGAAGCCATGAAAAACATTAAGAACTAGCTATCTCTAAATCAGGTCATTAGGGCTGGGGTTGTAGCTCAGTGGTAGAGCGCTTGCCTAGAACATGTAAGGCATTGAGTTTGATCCTCAGCACCATATAAAAATAAATAAATAAAATAAAGGTATTGTGTCCATCTACAACTAAAAATAATTTTTTTAAATAATAAAGTAGGTCATTATATGGGGAAGGAGTGGTGAACAGATGAAGTATGGAGGAAGGAGAGAATTCCAGGCAAAGAAAGAACTATATGCAATGATCCAGAAAATATAAAGCAAAGTATATCCAAGAACTTTTTTTTCTTCTTCACTGTACTGGGGATTGAACCCAGGGCCTTGTGCATGCCAGTTAAGTGTTCAACCACCAAATTACATCCCTTTTTTAAATATCGAGGCAAGTTCCCCAAGCTAGCCT
The DNA here is from genome assembly GCA_004024805.1 of Geosciurus inauris. Taxonomy (NCBI): domain Eukaryota; kingdom Metazoa; phylum Chordata; class Mammalia; order Rodentia; family Sciuridae; genus Geosciurus; species Geosciurus inauris. Next base: position 89,453 of record PVHX01004139.1, read on the forward strand.
TGAACTTTCAATCCTCTTGCCTCAGCCTTCCCAGTAGCTAGGATTATAGCTAAGAGATTTTAAGTATTATGAGACCACCATGTGTGAGGTTAAATATTGGAAGACATGAGATTGTGGTATTAAGCTGGAGAAAGATCATGAAGGTACTTGTTTGTTACAGGATAGCATACAGTATATTTGTACCTGTTTTATAATAACATAACTATAATTAAAGTCATTTAATTTTTTTTGCCTAATTTATTAGCTTTAAAAGCATATTACAGCCAAGTGTGTTGGCACATGCCTGTAATTCCAGAGACTCCAGAGGCTGAGGCAGGAGGATCTCAAATTTGAGGCCAGCTTGGGCAACTTAGTAAAATAAAAAAATATGGCTGGGGATGTATCTCAGTGTGTCCCTGAGTACTGCCAAAGGTTTTTTAAAAAAGCATATTATAGTAAAGTGGTTTTATATGCATTGAATCTGAGAAAATTAAATTTCTGGTATGGTCAATAGCCTGAAAAATGGCAGTGAGATCAGAAAACTCACCAGCTCTTGAGAGGAGAATGTGCAGTTTGATGTCAGCATGGGCCTTGGTATAGGAGAAGAGGAAGTCATGAAGCTTTAACAACTGTTTGGAATGAGAGAAATGCCTGGAGTTTTAGGCTTAGGACTTTGGATTTATTCAATAGGCTATAATGTAGTAGTATTAACATAAACAAAGGTATGATGAAAGGGAACACCAATTTCCCTAATTAAAGCAAAATTCAGAGTGTCCTGATTTAAGCTCTGGGAAACAATTTCTAGGTAGGTGGTAGAGTAAAAGCACAAATATCTAGGTGTTCTCTCATTTCAAATATCATCACCACCAATATGCCTGTACTCTAACATCTAAGTCTAAATGTGGACAAAATAAAAATAGCTTGCTTCATTTCACTTCAATTCTGATGGGATAGCTAAAACAAAATGATTTATGAAATAATAAATGTATCTCTGGGAAATACAGAGAATTTGAGAAATATATAAGCAGTCTGATTTTAAAGACAGGTTATTCTATAGAACATTGCTAGCCTGAAGTACCTAGACTTCTACATGGGACTGCAAGCATCTCCTCTCCCTGTGAAATAAGACATTGCGTGCATTTGTACAAGCTATGCATGAAAGACATAATGGGTAATGGCTTCTGCTAAAAGATAAACCCTTGCAATTGTCTATTAATTTAAGCCAAAGGCAAGGATGGAACAATTAATAAACAATTAGAATAGAATAGACAGAGAATCCTTCTGAAATCAAAGTGAAAGTTTTGTATACATATATGTGTGTATGTGCATTTTCTGAGTGGGCATTAAAAGTTTCATAAGTGTTATCTTTTAACTCTGTGCCACATCTTCATGCCACTTCTGTGTTGTGTCTCATTTCTGACGGTGGAAATTGTAGCTTCTGAAATCCTGGATATAAATCAGCAGATGGTGATGACACTTCTCTGAGTAAATAACCCAATGCTATTCATCTTCAGATTAAAAGATGGAAAAAAGACAAGGAATAGGGACTTGGCAATGATAGAAGCTGAGATAAAAGGTAATAGAAGGTGAACAATGGTGGTATGAATGGTAGTATATAAGAGGGGGCAGTTAGGAGGGACATCTTGGTATTTGGCTCATACTACAACATTTTTTACTGAATTATCATTCAGTGTTTGGAAAACAAAATTTCTAAAAAAGTGCCATTATTTGGGAAAAAATATGAAACCAAATGGTGAATCAGTGTCTGGAATACAGTAGGGATATAACAAATTCCAGAAAGTAGACAAGTGTGATGAAACTACAAATTTTAGTATTTGTCTTATATTAATTTGCAGAACAGACAGTAGTTAGATTTTTATATTCCTTGTGGGTATACTACTTTAATTTCTAGGCATCTCATATAAATTCACTTGACCCCAGATTATTATTGCAATGGAATTTTAGAGGTTTAAAGTTTGAGCTGTGGATAATAAAAGAGGTTGTGGCTTAGATGAAAAGGGTGATAAAACTGCAGGAGTAATATGAAGTTTTACAAACTACATTTGACCTCATTTAGGAAGCTACAAATGGGTACTAGTTCTGGGGTAAATGGAGTGGCCTGACCAGAGAGAGGGCCAGCACTACCTCCTAATATTAAGTTCAAACTAGGGCAATGCAACATGGTGGTAGGTAAGAATAGAAAAATGGCATAAATGTAAGGGTAAGACTGGCTCTTCTTATGCTCACCAAATGAAAACTAAACTTCTGCTACAGATGGCAGAGGGAATTTGAATAATACCAAATTTTTGTTGAGCTGAAGAAGTCAGAAAATGTTAAGGATAAAAATAATTGCACAGTTTATTTACAAAGAACATGAAAGTTATAATTAGCAAAACTGGTATGAGAAAACATGGTTTTGTTACTCATAAATTGTCATTTGAATAATTCTGGGCTAACCAGAAAAAAATATAAACCACAGTGTACATTAAGACAAAGTTGAGGAGAATGATATCTAAAGTCAGTTCAGTTGACATTTTGCAATCCTTTAACAAAAAGTTCATATGAAAATTTGTATGTATGTACATATATATAAATTTGTGAAATAATTAGAAAGTTTGAAATTTCTGAAATAACTAGAAAATTTTAATTCAAGAGAGATCATGTTTAAAAGATGTATTATTATTCAATTCAATGGTTAAAGCAACAGAAGAGTTCAATGGTAATACATTTTGTCAAACCTTTCCTGCTGGCAGCTATTAAAATAAAGGAAGTCAGTATCTACCTCTCACTCCTCGTAAATGGGTTAACTTCTTTGAAGATTGTTTAACTTTGTGGTTAAAAGCATGACCTCTGAAGCCAGACTTTCAGAGTCTATATTCTAGACCTGCAACTTGCTAACGGTGCCAATTTGAGAGTTAGTTACACTCTCTTAAATCTGTGTCTTTATTTACAAAATGTGGACAATACTTGTGAGGAATAAACAGCAGCTGGTACAAAGTTTAAGTGCTCAGTAAGTGGCAGCTAAGAATAGTTATTTATTTATCAGGAGGAATTTGGAGAAGGGGTGATGTTAGTAGATGGATTCATAAAGTAAATGTGGAAGATATTGAAATTGGATTGAATTCAATTAAAATAGTTTCCAGAAAGTTACAGCTATTTCAGCCACTTTGAAATATATCCTAAAACATATACAATTGTTATATAAAATATTATAAAAATTACAAATACAATTAAAAGAGGTAACTACTGAAAGCAGTCCCTGTCCCTACCCCTCTGTCAGAAAAAGAGAAATGGTTATCTAAAAGAGAACAGGTGTTGAGACTAGCAACTTCTAAAATACTTTGTCTTTGCTTTGGAATGGGCATAATCTCTGCAGTTTGCCACAGATCTCTCTCTTCTTGTCTTTGACCTGTCCCAATTTTCTTGGCCCTGTGGGCATCTGAATAGGGAAAGTATACTTGAACTGCTTTACACAAATGGAAGAAGTAAAATGCAACCATCCAAAAGAAGGGACAGCAGCTGGGGCCGTGGAGCACTCAAGAGTGTTAGACATCTTAGAATAGTTTTGATTTGTATTTCTCTAATTGCTAGAGATGTTGAACATTATTTCATATAGTTGTTGATCAATTGTATATCTTCTTCTGAGAAGTGTCTGTTCAGCTCCTTAGCCCATTAATTAATTGGATGTTTGTTTTTTGGTGTTAAGTTTTTTGAGTTCTTTATACATCCTGGAGAATAGTGCTGTACCTGATGTGCATGTTGTGAAAATTTGCTCCCAAAATGTAGGCTCTCTTCACCTCATTGATTGTTTCTTTTGCTGAGAAGAAGGTTTTTAGTTTGAACTCATCCTATTTATTGATTTTTGATTTTCTTATTTGTGCTTTAGGAGTCTTGTTAAGGAAATTGAGGCCTAATCTGATGTGATGAAGGTTTGTGCCTACTTTTTCCTTTATTAGGTTCAGGGTCTCTAGTCTAATTCCTAGGTCCTTGATCCACTTTGAATTGAGTTTTGTGCATGGTGAGAGATAGGGGTTTATTTTCATTTTGCTGCATATGGATCTCATGCCAGTCAGAATGGCAGTTATCAAGAATAAAAACAACAGTAAGTGTTGGCGAGGATATGGGGGAAAAGGCACACTCATACATAGTTGTTGGGATGGCAAACTGGTGCAACCAATCTGGAAAACAGTATGGAGATTCCTTAGACAAATCTGGAATGGAACCACCATTTGATCCAGCTATCCCACTCCTTTTTCTATACCTAATGGACTTAAAAACAGTATACTATAGTGATGCAGCCACTTCAATGTTCATAGCAGCTCAATTCACAATAGCTAAAGTATGGAAACAAACTAGATGACCTTCAACAGATGAATGGATAAAGAAACTGTGATATATATACACAATGGAATATTATTCAGCAATAAGAGAAAATAAAACTATGGCATTTGCAGGTGAATGGATGGAGTTGGAGAATATTATGCTAAGCAAAGTAAGCCAATCCCAAAAAACTAACGGCTGAATGTTCTCTCTGATAAGTGGATGCTGATCCATAATAGGGGGGAGGGGGCATAAGAAGAATGGAGGAACTTTGGTCAAAGGGAAGAGAGGCGGGAGGGGACATGGGAGCAGGAAAGGTTGTGGCATGAGATGAACATCATTACCCTAAGTACATGTATGATTACACATATGGTCAGACTCTACAACCAAAGAAATGAAAAGTTGTGCTCCATTTGTGTACAGTGAATCAAAATGCATTTTGCTGTCATGTATACCTAATCAAAATAAATCAATAAATAAATAATGTAAGACAATCTTTTGGTACCCTCAGGAGGCTGCAGTACCACGTCTCTCTTCCCTGCTAGCACCAGAACTCTCAAAGTGACTTAGACTCTTTCATTGTCTTATGCATTCTCTCTATACATCTTTCACAATCAGGCTTCTCTTTCAAATTTTTAAAATTTCATTTTCTTCTATGATGTTATAATCACAAAAATACAATGAATTTTCCTCAGTCTTCTTTCTTCTTGACCACAATGAACTATGAAAGTACTAAACATTTTTTTTCCTTTTTCTCTCTTTTCTAGTGATTCAAGTTTTAGGGTGTGAAATCCCATAATGTTGAAAACAAACATGTCCTCTTGTAATATATGGAAATGTGTATGTATGTACACATATATACATTCACATGCAAAATATACACACACACACATATATATATATATATAACATTATAATTCAAATGTAAGAATTTCTCTAATTTTAGTCCTTTAAATTTGAACTTTCCAGGTAATAAATATTTTTGTCTTCGTGGGCTACATAAGGTCTTTTTGTGGTTTGGATCTGGAATGTTCCCCAAAGGCACATGTGTTGAAAATTTGGTCCCCAATGCAGCAATGTCCAGAGGTAGGGCTTCTGGGAATTAATTAGATCATGAAGGCTCCAACTTCAGCAGTGGATTAATAATTTGATGGCATTATTGGGAGGTGGTGGAAACTGTAGGAGGTAGGACCCAGTTGAAGGAGTTGGTGCTTTGGGGCATGTCCATAGGGACTGTATCTTCTCCCTGGCCCCATTTCCCCCAACCCCCCTTCCTAGTCGCCCAGAGGTAACCAACTCTGCTCCATCATGTCCTCCCTGCCACGTTGCTGGGCCTCAACACAGACTCACTGCAGTGAAACCAGGGAACCATGGACTGAAACCTCTGAAACCATGAGTCAAAATAAATCTTTCTTCATCTAATTTTTTTTCAGGCATTTTGTCACAGTAACAAAAAGTTGTCCAATACAGATTTCTATTTCTCCTTGTTTTATTTCTTGCAGTGCTAGGGATTGAACACATGAGCCTGACACATGGCAGGCAATTTAGCTACATGAGCTACATCCTCAGTCCCTTTTACAATCCTTTAAAAATGCAAAAATCATATTGTCTCAAAATGAATTTAGACTTTAGGTTGTAGTTTGCTTATTGTTTCTTTAAAATGAAACAAACTCTGAGTTAGAAAAAAATACAACAAAACTAAATAATCCATTATTAATTTAAGATATTCTATACTTTAATCAAGGGAAAGACAAGTACTATGGTAAGAATATGCCCATCAGTTCCCAAGAAATCCAAAACAAAAGTAAGCTGAGTTAGATCGTTTTTGAATAAAGGAGACAAGTTTTTATGTGCAAGTTGAAGTTTCTTGTTCTATGTAATTGCCACTTTTCTGAAGAGGAATTCTTCCTTAGTCTATGACAGGGTTCTCATTTTCACCGAAGATTTCTGCTTCTGACAAAGGAATTACTATACTCAATCTTTTATCATAGGCTGCTTCTTTGTATAACATAAATATTACTGTTCATGAAGTTATTTCTTTTCTCCATTACATTGGACCTCATTGATCTTTTCTTCTACAGGGTCTATACTATATTTAAACAACTTAATCTAATCATAGTTGATTTCCAGGCCTACCAATATACCACTTGGGGCTTTCATTACTCATTCACTTTATTTCTCTGCACATTTTTGTCTATCATTTTAAATTCACATTTCTTATATTTAAATATCCTCCTATAGTAACATGCATAATTTATTTAAAGATGGAAGAAAAAGAGATGCAACACTTTTCTACCAAGGCAACAACTCTCACTCACAATGCCCAGTTGTAGTTTTCTCAGTCGTATGTAGGATCTTTCTGCTGAGATGGGTCACTATCTCTAAGCAAATGCCAGACTAAGCCACACAGGCTATGGTAATATCTCCAAATTCTACCTGTCTCCCAGCATATAAACTTTAGAGCAAGCTTTGACTCTTAACTATCTTTCTCTACCAGGGAAATAGTTTCTAGATCAATTGTTACACAGTAAACTTAATATATTACCTCAGCACATATCAGTGATATCAGACAAGTCAAAGTTGATGAACAAGTTTTCTGAAGAGTTTTATCATCATTGACCATATATTCCAGAGACACCTGATACTTGTTAGTATGAGGAGTTTAATGTAGTAGTGCTTTTCTTTATGGCATGATGGACACTAGATCGCTGTTACACTAGAAAGCTTGAATGTCTTTCTCTTCAATTCTTCTTCCTTGTTTAAGAATTATTCTGATTAGTCCTGAAACATTGACTTAGCTGATTTTTAAGGTGGTTCTTGTTGTAAGTGCCCATACTCTTGACTTTCAGGAGCACTCTTATTACTCTTGTATTACTGTGATAATTATAGAAGTTTAAAGCAATGAAGAATAGCTTATCATGAGGAGAAAAAGAAAAGTGGGTTGTTGTTTGCTTATTTAACATTTATGAATAGTTGTCATGTGCCAACCATCCAAACACTGTGCTTTTGATGTCAGTAATAGTAAAAAGTCCCTGCTTCCAAGTGGTCGAGAACAAAGTTGGGGATGCATATCAATTAGACTGAATAATACAAAAAGTGGATTAATTGGCAGCTGAGGGTGCTGAGGTGAGAAGGGGACACAGAAAGAATGAGTTTCTTATGAAATAATTTAGGAGAATAGGACATGTGATTTATGTTTTGAAGAAAACACAGGAGAGTGAAAAACAAAAAGTATCAGAGATGAACATTCCTAGTTAGACGTAATAACATGATTTAAAGCAAAAGCCATGTAGAGAGAGCAACAGTGGTCTGAAAACACTGTAAGATCCATCTGAGCCAGGCCTAGTGACACATGACTATTAAGACAGCTGCTAAAAAGGCTGAGGCCAGAGGATAGCAAGTTGGAGGTCAGTTTCGGCAAGTTAGTGAAACCCTATCAAAAATTTTAAAAATAAAATAAAAATAAAAAGAGCTGGGGATGAAGAACAGTAGTGGATCACCTGTGGGTTTGATCATGTTATCACCACCAACAACAAAAAATTCATTTGAGCCAATAACACAAAAGATGCATGCTAGGCAGCCACCAAGACTTGTATCTTGAAGGAACTATCACCTTTTTATCCTTTCTTTCTAGAGGCAAACATTGAGTGGCTTCTAGGTGCCAATGATTATTATAGGTAGGTCCTCATAATGAAAAAGGAGTAATGAAAAAAATGCTGCTCTCAGGGAAACTGCATTCTGTTTGATGAGGAGATGGTAAGTAAATTAACTTAGATATATATTGTCAGGTGGAGACAAACGTTTGGAGAAAAATATATAGGAGATGGGATAGAGCATGTGCATATGCAAAAGTAATTGTGTTCACTTACATGTGAATGTACAGAAATCATGTTTTACAGTATGATCAAGAATTCACTGATAAAGTAATATTCGACTAGAGACTTGAAAGTAGTTTTATCCTACTTACACTATTCTGTTCATTTGAATGCATATGGATTTCTTTTCTAAAACATTCCCAACAGAATAAATTGTAAGTAAAAGGGTCTTGGGATGAGAGTCTGCTCTGAGTATAGGATCGCAGGTTCGAGGCCAGCCTCACTAAAAGCATGGCCCTAAAAGCAAGGAGGTTGGTCTTTCTGTTGTGGAGATAATAAGAACAGTTGATAAAATCAGAGATCTGATTGTATTGAAGAGGTGCAGATTTGATAGAACATTTTCGACATTTCCTTTAAGGAGCTGCTCCTTTGTAGTTTCTTACCTCTTAGAGACAAAGAAGTATCTAGCCTCCAGGCAAGAGAGAACAGGTATTTGATAAATTTAGTTAAACAATTAAGCTTAATATCTAAAATCTTCATAGACAGAGATTCTAATAAAATATTGTAGTTCTTTCCTACTGCATCAGAGTAACAGATGGGTAAATCCAAAGAATTTTCCACTTCAGTAAAATACATCATGGTATCCCTTGGAAAAAGAAGGTTATAAATTAAAAGCTTACAGCAAACTAAACCTTATTCTCCAGATTTGCAGAAGAGAAGAGTTGGCCCAGAGCTTGGGAGAAGGAAGGAAGTGATTTACAGGTCTCCCAAGATTCTGCTCTACAAGATACTAGCTCTATCTAGTTCTGTCTAGTATGTTCTTCATACCTGGACACTGTGTCAGAGATGAGGACAAAAGTTAGAGACCCAGAAGTATTATCTGAAAGAACCATTCAGATTTAGGGGTTGGATAACAGTATTGGAATCAATTGTGTATGTGTGCATGAGAGAGAGAGAGAGAGAAAGAGACAGAGACAGAGAAACAAAGAGACAAAGTTTTTTTTAGGTACCAAGAGTTTTTTTCAGGGAGGCTGAGGCAGGAGGATCGTAGGTTTGAGGCCAGCCTCAGCAAAAGCACGGCCCTAAGCAACTTATTGAGACCCTATCTCTAAATAAAATACAAAATAGGGCTGGGGATGTGGCTCAGTGGCCCAGTGGCCCTGAATTCAATCTCCAGTACCACCTCCGCCCCCAAAAAATGGAAACATAGCTTTCTGAAGAAAGTAATTGAGATAATTGAGCAGTAATTTTCATTAAATTACTTCTTCTACCTTCTGTGGATTTTTCTATTTAAGAATTAGATATAATTGTCACTTTGTCCACAGGCTAGTAATAGCATTTGTACCTTTTAGACTATGGGCCATCACCAAGAAGCAAAGATAATAACAAGAAGTGGATTATCCCTGTATTAGATTCCTCTTTATTTTTTTTCTTTCAAAGCAACATATCTTCATTCTCTGTAGAGTCTCTAACCAGAGAACAAGTGGCTTTTCTTTATTATTTTAATAGCCTCTCATGTCCCTGAGGCAGATGTACTAATTTCACAAAATATACAGATTATGTAAATGTTGCATTATTATTTTTAAAATTTCTTTTTACTTATAACTAATATGTAATTAATAACTAAGCAAGTGACAGGTTTCATTTGGGAGTAATACTTCTTACATAATTTATAAAGAGAAAAATATGTACATTTTATTTACAATAGTAATGTGACAGGTTATTTATGTTAAAAATACTCCAAAGATCTTATCTTGCCATGCCAGTCTTTACTGGCAACAAGTAAATGTGTGTGTGTGTGTGTGTGTTTACCATCTTGGTTTGTTTTTAGGACAGAGAAGAAATATTAACCACTCCTCTTTTGAAGCTGAGAAAGATAGCATCTGCAGAGGAAGGTTAATGAATTTAACTGTGACCTTGAGTTTAAGAGTGAGAAGGCTGGCAGTGTTCTACCTGCTACTCTAGACCAATCTCACTTAGGAGAGGGCCATTTACTTTCTCTGGGCTCCTGGCTTTGGAGATTATCTATCCAACAATTTAGACATACGGTGAGCAAGATCAGCAGTAGGTGTCATCTCTCCATAGCTCTTGCCCTCCTCCTAAAATTCTTACTTTAACATTGTTTAGCCAGATGTGAACTGCAGTCTAGAAACTTGTTAGAAACAAAGCCTGAGGGGCCACCCAGGCCTATTGCATCAGTCACTTCCAATTGGAGCCCCACAGTACCTACCCTCAAGCTAAAGCTTTAGACTAACAGCTACTTTTCAGGTCTGGGAGAGAAAGAGAAAGCAGGTGGGGGTGGGATTGCCCAGGGGGCATACCATAAATTAAATTTGAATAGCTTTTTATATTGGGTATTTACTGTGGATAATTTATAAATCATTTGAAGTAACCACAAATTGAAACACAAAGTGACTTTAAGGTCTCTTTAGCAGAAATCAATCCTATATCATGGCAGTTCTCCTATACTCCAGTCTTTCACTTGATAGATGATTTCCTCATGAGGATGACTAATAACTATTCCAACACAAAATACTGTTTAGATTTAAACAGCAATTTCTATCCCAAGGTGTCAAAATGTTTGACAGTCAAAACATAACTCATTAATTTTTTTAACCCACAACAATAAATAACCTGTACCTACCATTACTGTTGTTTACTGGTGATTTCTAGGCAGAGAAAATTTAATTGCCTTAGCTGTGTCTGTAGAATGTCAATAACTAAAGGAGAAAACATCATTCATTTTGGTTCCCATAGGGCAATAGTTGATGTATTACTGACTTCTACTATTACATCTCAAGGATAGATAATGATGCTTATCAAGGAAAAATCCCAAAGAATATTCTTTGCTTTCTTTGATTGAATGTGATTTTGAAAAATCATCTGGCTTAATCTACATTTAATTATGCTTTAATGAATGCTACTAAACACCCTGTTTTTGTGGTTGTATAGGATTAATGTAACTTGCAGAATAAGAAGCAAAAGCCCAAGTTGGGGACCTCCTGAGAGTCAAGTCTATAACTTAATTATCTTTGACTTCCCAGTTACCTATACTCTATCTGTAACAGTATATGTGATCAATAACTATTTCTTGAATGTATGATGCATAAATGAGTTAAGATATTTTTAGAGTTGGAGGCAGTCTGTCATGGAACAGGAAGGAAAGGAGTAGTTAAAAAAACTACAAAATTTTCAAAATCTACTGCGGGACTGTACACTATTAACAACTTGATGATGTCCTCTGTCATTGCAGATGATGTTGTGATACTAAAATCTACTGACAAAAAAAAATTTCAGAATGAGAATTTGGTATATGTTTGAGCTGAGGATTCTTTCACCCACTGTTTTTTAAGATTAAACTTAGTAACCTAGAATCAATAGACATTATGCCAGTTTTTCCCTTAAAATTAAAAAGTTTTAATCCACTTTTAGAGGCATAAAATAAAACTTATAGCTATCAGAATTTCCATCAAATAAAAAATGTTGATTTCCAAAATTCTGAAGGTTAGTTTCTCATCATGAATATTACCACATTATTAGTAAACATTATTAAGTAAGGGAGTATACAGTTAGATAATCACTTCCAGTGATTTTTTGACTTAGCTTGAAAAAACAAAAAGTTGCTTGTTTTAAATCAAACAGTTCAACTGAAATGTCAATGCATCATTAATGTAAAGCTTAATGTGTTAGATATTTTTCTATCCCCAAAATGCCAAATATGCATACTAAACAGATTTCTTTTGCCTGTGATTTTGTACCCTTTTCATTTGGCTTTCAATGTAAGTACACTTTCTTAACAAACTTGCTTAAAAATTAGAGTGTGGATTATATATCATTCTATTTAACATTATATTAGGAGCTCTTAGTCCAGTGAGGGCCTGTTTCATAAGAAACATAATCAAAGTCCTAAATTATCCTGACTAAATCCTATCATAGTTTTAAGTACATGAAGACAGAAATAAGTTCAAGTTAGATAGAAAATATGAGTAACCCAGAGTACATGGTAATATATAATTATCTGTTGATTAAAATATGGCAAATGCCTGAGACTTGGAATTACATCCTGATACCAAGTTCTGAGGAATGGTAAAGACTTATTTAGAGCATGTTTTTTTTTTTCTTTTGTTCTTTTTTCCTTTCTTTTTTTGGTACCAGGGATTGAACTCAGGGATACTTGACCACTGAGCCACATTCCCAGCCCTATTTTGTGTTTTATTGAGAGAGAGTATCACTGAGTTGCTTAGCGCCTTGCCATTGCTGAGGCTGGCTTTGAACTCAAGATTCTTCTGTCTCAGCCTCCCAAAGTGCTGGGATTACAGGCGTGCGCCACAGCGCCCAGCTGAGCTTGTTATTTTCTGAATACATGTATGAATGAAGATGCTGAGGAGAGAGCTTACAAGATCTGCTGCACTCCAAAGGGAACTTGAGTCCTGCATGGAATCAGCACATGAAAGGCCAAATAGAGTTCTTTGTTGTACTGGATTAAATCCTTCCCTGTGAATGGAATTGGAGGGAAAAAGGCCAGTTTTCAAGGCTACTCACTAGACTTGCTCTCGCAAGACCAGGTAGTGCACAAGAAAGAATGCGGGAACCATTGCTGTGAACCCATGACCCTATTTAATAGTAAATATGACTCAGTGAATGTTAATTAAATCTGACCAATCAGAATAATTTCGTAGGTGTGAGGGAAATAGAAGTGGACTTAAGATGGGACAAGGTTGCCTTCCTTCTGCTAAAATCTCTAAATTCTTTGGTGTTCTTATGATTTAAGCCTAATTTAAAACCTTACAAAAATGTGTGGACTTTTTTGAAAAGGTAGATAGAAAAACTAAATGAGCTAAGAGAGTTGAAGATGAAAAAAATATCTGATAATAATTCTAAGATAAGGTAGAATTATTGCTGTGAAAATTAATAGAATATTTTTGTTCCAAATATGAGACTGCAATATACTATTTCCACTGTGGTTATAATTAAATGAAATTCACTTGCTGTCTCCACCTAATAATATAACCAGTGATTTCTTGTGAAAAAATTTAAAAGTATTTATTCTATTGAGATCTCCATAAATCCTCAAATTAAACTTCATTATAGCATACAGTGTCAACCAGCTTGCAGGATTTTGACGTCTCTTTTGTTTCCTTCCCTTTCTTTCTACAAAGCAAGTATATGGATATATAACAAAGAGTAGGAACCAAAACTTTTATTCATGATAGGGGTTAGGCTTGTATAGGGGTTGGGCATGTATACTCTCACAATAACCACCTGCTTTTAAATACTACCTATGTGCTTTACTAGCTATGCGACTCAATTTACTTAATTATTTTATGCCTTAGTTAGCCCATCTGTAAGATAGATATAGTAGTGCTTGCCTCTTAGGACCTTTGTGGGGTGGCATGCATGGAAGCAAAATGCTATAGTGATGATTTCTCTCATTTTTCATTATTTTTTTTTCTTAATTTACTCACAGGTACCTACACAAAGTGAGAAGCAGTATTGTATGCCTTTATTTATTTATTTGTAGTGATAGGGATCAAAGCCAGGGCTTCATGAATGCCAGCAGACACTCTGCCACTGAGCCACATCCCTAGCCCTCTCATTTTCTTTTTTTAACTGAGAACCAGAAACAACAATTCCTGGCATTACCTATTATTAATGAACAATTTGAATCCATAATATTATTTTATAGAAGATTTTGAACATGTGGAATGAAGAGAACTAAGATAGAATGTAATGTCTTGCTTTTTCTAGTCCCAAGTAAAAGATAGAATTAATGATTTTATATGTGAAAATTCATACAGAAAAAACTTCAACTAGTTACAGCATGCTTGAAATGCAAATGACTGATCCTTAAATCAAGAACCCTTCACTAAAATTAAAAATATAATTGCTTTCTTTTTCTTGCTTTTCCGTAGGAGTTGAAAGAGTACTGGGTTGGTGACAGACTGTTTTAAAAAGCAGGTTATAGTGGTGATATTTCAGAAGCATAAAATAAACTAAGGCAGATCTCATAAATGACCTGTTTAGATAATTTTATAATTAACAGAAGCTTAATAGGAAATAGAATTTTCTATGAATTTATTTGTTCATTTTTGGCAGTTCTAGGGATCAAACTCAGTGCCTTACTCATGCTGACCAAGTGCTGTACCACTGAGCCACACCCTCAGCCCTCCTGTGAATATCTTTTAAAATGATATATGGTAGAGTGTTGTAATTAAGTTGAAAGTAATGTAAATAATATTATAGAAAAAATTACCATTTAAGTTAAGACCTAGTAAATGTGTGTGTTTGTATTTATGTGTGTGTATAGGTAAAACAATATAACCTCATGAATGCCAGCATTATGTAAACATAATCTAGATTGGCATTTTATCTAACTCAGGTATGCCATCAGTATTGTCAGTATTTGTCTATTAAGCAATATAATGCTTTAAGTAGAGTGCATGTTACATTCAAAAAAAGCAATTGATAGGCAAAAAGATGCACATATTTGAATGTGGTGAAGGGCAGATTTAAACCTAAGAACTGCTTAACATATCCACCTTTGAGTTGATGAAAATTATTCACACAGAGGTTTTCCTTATGCAAGCTCCAGTGAAGCTGGTAGAATTCGAAACTAGTTGCAGAATCAGGCCAATTTCTATTTCATACTTGCTGCTTCTTTTTTTTTTTTTTCAGTTTTTTAAAAAAAATTTTTTAGTTATATAAAACGTTAGGATACATTTTGACATAATCACAAAGCATTAGGATACATTTTGACATAATCACAAAAGCCTGGAATATAATTTGATCTAATTTAGTCCCCAGCACTTCTCCCTTCCCCCTTCCCCCTCTTTCTTCTCTTTTCCCTCTACTCTACTTATCTTTCTGTAATTTATTTGTAGTTTGTTTTTTTAAAATTAGTGTCTTGTGGATATACTTGATGTTGGGATTCACTGTGCCAGATTCTTGTATGTACATTCCATCAGATTCACCACTTAAACATGTACAGTTCCGATAGCATAGAGGAAAGCACTAGACTGGCCATGGCCTGAAGTTTGAATTTTGGCCCTACCACTTAATAGTTATGTATACTACTTAAGTGGGAAAATTACTAAAATTCATAAGCTTCAATTTCCCTATGTGCAAAAATGAGGATAATTCTTTCTTTCTTAAAATTTGTTTTGGTGCTGGGGATTGAACCCAAGGCCTCATACATGCTAGGCAAGTGCTCTACACTGAGCTCCAACTCTAGTCCCAAAATGATTATTCTTGTTCTATCAACTTTAGAGAGTTGGCGTGATGCAGTGAAAGAATGACTATAAAAATGTTTTGAGAATTATATAATGCTTATAAAATATAATAGATTATTGTTATTCCAGGATGAGTAAAAGTTCACCTTCCCCTACTATATTCAGTATTTTCAGGGCTAGCCTAAACTTCCAAAGACCTACTTAAAACATTTATGTTTGAGCATCTCAGCCACACTTTAAGTAATGGTGAGAGAAACACTGAAACATTTTAAAATATGTAAATTTCTTATTAAGTAGTTCACATGTATACATATTGAATGAATATGCTAACACCGCGAGATCATACTGACTTGACTGTCATTTAACCACTGATGTTTGATATTTAAATTTTCTATTTTCTTTGGATCTTTTCCTCTATATGATATTCAAAATCCAGTTGTAAATATGTGACATTTATTGTTTAATATTCTGTTCTTTTTGTTTTATATTTTACAAAAAGAAAATATTAATCTCCTGGTTTCTTTATTATTTCCTCTTTTTAGCATCTTACATTTAATAGTAAACACAACACCTGGAAGCTACTACGTAAAAGCATAAAGTTCAGCATAAATAAACTAAGTAATATGTTAGAAATACATTAAAAATTAATATACTCAAAAGGATATTCCTATATTTTTATGACTTTGCCAATTTCAAATGTTCCGTAGACTATTCAATATTTAAAGACCATGTATAAACTTTATTGAGTATTTTTTAAATAAAAATATTTTAAAAACCTGATCCACTTGAAAGCTGACATGAAGTTTGAGAAAACTTCCTTTTTCATAACTGAAGTGGTAGATATAAAGCACTATATAATCCCCCAAATTTAAATAACTACTATAGAAATATCTATTCCATATTCTGTTAATAATTGGTATTAGGCATATTGGTTAAAATCTATCAGTTATTTTTTAAGATCACACTTAAGTGGCACTGTGAATTTGAGTAACAAGTACATATTATTGTCAAAGGTTGCCTGCCAAGTGAAAAATCATTTTACAGACTATACTGGAAAATATTACATCTTCTTATTAATATCCATATCTTGGTAATGTAATTAGTAGTGCAGAAATGCTAAACCAGGGATATTTTTGTAAATGCATTTATCTGAAATACTGTTAGAAACCAGAACAATAACACTAATTACCTGCAAATTAATTTGGACCCTAAAAATGTAGCAAGTTCTACATGTTGACACATTTACATTCTAATCCCAGATAAACATGCAGAGACTCTATCAATCACAATAAATTATTGTGTGCAATGGATTGATATAAAGTGTATTTACACATTAACTTTCCTTTTTGGATGTCTTAACTATTTAGATTAACAATATGAAACTTACCAATAGTCACACATAAAAAAAAAAACATCAAACTATTTGAGTATTAACTAGATAATTAGCAGGAATGCCCAAAGCTTTTGTTAGAGGAAGGGAATGTTAACAGTTTTCTATAAATTAAATTTGTCCTATCCCAGAAACCCCAACACTATAACTGAATAAAGAAAATGCCAACTGTTGCTCTTCAGGAGGGAGGCATCTCCATTTTACATGGTACTCACGTATAAAATCAACACCCTCATTCAATACCCTTACTGTCATGTTTGATAATGAATCAGTGAAGAGTGACTAGACATATGGTATGATTCAGAAAGAAAATAAGATGCAGATTCAACAGCAAATTGACTTTTCCCAGGTCATGCGATCAGTTCCTCAAAGAGTCGAAAATAGAACTCCAATTCCCAGAGGCACTGCTAACACCAAGTCTGACCACCTTGACTCAGACTTTCCTGACACTGGCATCATCTTTACTGAAACATCACCCAGTGAGATTCAGAGTCATTTCAAAGCTTACCTTAAGGTGAGGTAGGACATAGAGTTCATAAACATTTGGAAAAAGATCTGGTAATGAAGTCTGGTTATAAAATGCCCAGAGAACAAAAATTATACAAATGGAAAACATTTATATACTCTTACTAAGTATGTTTCAGAAATTACAGTGAGTTCTCTTTTATGTTATCTTCTTTAATTTTCACAACAACACTGTGATTTTCCTGTTTTACACATTAGGAAACAGTTCACCAAGGTTAGGTAACTCACAAATCACCTAGCTAGTAAATGGTAGTGGTGAGATTGAAAGAATCTGAAAGAAGTGGTAGTCAAAACCCCCAAAGATGAAGAAAAATTAAAAAGTAAACAGAGAAAGGAAAGTGGAAATTCCAGGGATCAGCATACTTTGAAGATAATGCTCAGAGCTTTTTGACTGATCTTGAAAATAACCAATTGCTGCCTGAGAAGTCCAAGATAAAAATATTATCAATTTGATCAAAAAACATTAGTTTTATAATCAAATGTTCTGAGACCAACTCTAGTGCTTTGATTCCATAACATTATAATGCCATTTTATTTCATTTTCCATTTTGTTCATTAGGATAATTAAAATACTCAAGTATTTTGCCTGAACAGTTTAGTGATTTTTCTAACATAACTGGAATACCAACTTTCACCCCTTTATTCAATGAACTGTTTAGTGTCAGATCATTTTAGATTCAAATTTAACTTTTTTTGGTGAAATATTGACTTCACAAAGCCCCATGAATAAATCACAGGTCCTCTAGCTCAAACATGCATGAGGGAATGAATTTTCTATTAAAATTTTACTTTCTCTATGGTTGTGATCCTCACAATAAATGAAATTGAAAAACACATAGAGATAAAAGAACTGATACTTTATTATTGAAAAATGTATCTTTTGTTTTGAAATTTCTGGGAGTCCAAATCTTTTGTAGTTGAAAGAAGAAGAGGAATGGCATTGTTTTCCTGTCCTGGCTTTCCTGTGCTTGTCTTGAATAGTTTACTAACCATATGTCAAACTTTAGTATGCCTCATATCTAATTCCCATTGTACAAAACCTCATAGAGAAGAGAATAGACTTGAAAAGAAACAGGGCATAGTCCAAACCATAATTCACCCTCACCATACCTACAAACTACGATCATGATGAATTTGTGTAGAATACCAATTTTGGTTTCAAGAGGGAAGCTTTTAAACATAAATGGAATTCATGCATTTGGTTCAACAGTATTTTTTAAATGTCTATACTAAACGCAAGTACCTCAGTGAGCCCTTGAGTTGCATAAATTTTTACACTTTTGATATTTTACTGTTACAAAATAGCATTTTACATTTACTTAGTGCTTACTACATATAGATATTAATAAACTCATTAGAAAACATAATATTTATAAAATATATCAAATGCTACTGTCTTATGCCTTGCTTTGAAATTTTATTGCCTTCTAATCTGAAGATGGAAGAAATGTCATTTATATATCTTTTTATGGGATCACCAGTTGTTTCTTAGCTGAACAGTTACCAATGGAGATTCTCAATAGCTATATTTTTATTCATCATAAAACCCTTCAGTATTGATCAATAGTGATTCTAATAAATATGGGCATATAATAAAAAATTAATGTTAGCCTCATTGTTTATTTCAGCTGGATTCACCGTAGGAATGCACAAATTTGACTAATGAGGGCATTTTCCCCAGGAAGTTTCACTTTCTTGAGAACCAAGTGACAGATCAATGTGAGTGACAATTATTTGTCACAATGTATTTTTGAGGGTAGTACTAATACGGTCTTTCCAGAATGAATCCGTAGACTACATTATTACATACCTTGTAATTAGAAATCCTTGAATATAATCTTCCTTTTCTAAAATGTTGCTATGTTACCATAGCTACTCTTTAAAATTTGCTGGTCGTTAAATTTGAATTTGGATTTAGGTGAATCTCACAGATTATTCTCAGTGATTCCACTGGGCACCCACCAATTCAGATTCAATGTTATTTCTGCAAGTCCTATCCGGATTAATTCTTGTAAACTGATAGAGGTATTGACATCCTGGTTGTTTTCTACTGTATTGCAATAATCAAAGAACGTAAATGTCTATGGATCATGTCCCTCAAAAAAAAAAAAAAAAAAAAGAACGTAAATGTGACAGCTCATGGAGAAAAGTATAAGAAATGGTATTAAAAATATTACTGATTTTTTGGTACTTATTCAGGCAGATTCTGTAGCATACAGCACAAGGAATGCGGCAGATTGTGTCATGGTTATCATTCAAATGACCAAAAATCTGATGTTTATAGCCTCACACGTCATAGCCACTGCAGTGCATTGTTTAGGAAGGTGTGGCCATGTTGCTTGTTCAGGCAAACATCAGAATGTTTGTTTGTTTTCAGTCTCCTTTTCAAAGACAAAGATAAATAACATAAAAATGCTTATTAATAAGTATCTCCATCTCTATCAACCAAAGAAGAAAGCATACTTAAAACACTGTTGCAATATGTCTAGGATCAGCTGCAGAATGGAATGTGTTTATCCATCTAAATAACTGTTACTGCAACCTTTTAGTTTTAAGTAGCTTCTTAAATACATGGTATGAGACATGTTGCTTTATCCTTGCTCTTTTAGCATATTAGTATCTAATGCAAATAAAACATGATGCAATCTCCTGCAAGCCTTCAGTTTCTCCTCTCCCACATAATGCAATCAAAACAGGCTTCTTGTGAGTAGGGTGGTTAAGGTTTCCTAAATTATCTCCTTTATATATTCTGAATACTCTGAAGTTTACCTTAAATAAAACAATTTGTTAGGCTTTAGTTATTCTAATTCAGGACAAATTTAAAAAGGACACACTAAAGAGAATCTAAGAAAAAAACATAACATAATTACAAATTGAAAGTATATAAATTTGAACTAAAATAGTAGAATAAGGTATATAAAATGACTCATTGCTAGAGCTTAAAAACTAAAGAAAATAGATCTAGATGTTTCTCCTTTGTCATTATGAGACTTGACTGACATCACTGATGCACTGATGTACTTTGCAATATTTTGAAAGAAGAAATGTGTGATTGGGAGACTTAAAATCTTTCAATATTTGTGCATAGTGGTTTATTCTCCATGAACTAGAAATGAAAAAAAAAAGAGAGAGAGACTATTTCCTTGCTCAGATCATGTTAAATGGATTTCCTTATATTACTTGCATTCATTCTGAAGACAGTTTGAAATGGTTCCAGAACATACAGAAATACTATCTGTTGAAGAAAGTTATGATTTTATAGTTAATATACACATTAATATATAAATCTTTGGGCATAAACTTTGACCCAACAGTAACAGTCCAAGTATTCTTCCATTAAAAGTAAAAGCATCAACATACAAGGACATATATACCACTATGTCCATTACCATGTAACGTGAAATCACAAAACAATTTTTAAGCTAATAAATGTTTATCAGTGGAGTTTGATTGGGTAAATTTATAGCATACTTATAGCACACATTACTAGGCATCTATCAAAGACAGTATGATTATGTTACATGCTAGATGTCTTTAATAGAAAATGTACTGAAAGTGTTTGCAACAAAAAATTACTGTATGTGAGATATATATAGTGTGTGTATGTGTGTTTGTTGTGTGTGTGTGTGTGTGTGTGTGTGTATAAAATAAAACAGTATTCAACCTTAAAAAGGAATGAAATTTTAATACATACAACAGTGTGGATGAACTTTGAAAATATTCTGCTACATGTAAGAAGCCAGATACAAAAGGACAAATATTGTATGATTCCCTTATATATGGTACCTAGATTAGGTGAATTCATATGCACAGAAAGTAGAACAAAGGTTACCAGGGACTGAAGGACACAGAGAATGATGAGTTGTTGTTTAGTGGATACAGAGTTACTATTTGGGAAGATTCTGAAAATAGATAGTGTGATGATTGCACAACTCTGCAAATATTTAATACTAGTGAAGGTTATTCTTAAAAATAGTCATGTATGTATATTAATTTTAATATACATAAAATATACAGTATACAACCTACATGTGAAAATACACATTTACATTTTCCCAAATGTTTATATTTTGCTACAATAAAAATTTTTAAATATTATAAAATCTTCTATGAAGTCCAAATTTACTTCACAGTGGCATATTATGAAGCTTCTATAAAATCTCACTTATTTTAGTAGCTTATACAGTTATCATATTTTAGTTACAAAGAAAGGTATTTGGGGAAAATGCAAAGAAAGCAACAGCTTAGGCTGTTCTCTGAGTTTCCTTTGTTTTTTTGGTACTGGGGATTGAACTCAGGGGTACTTGACCACTGAGCCACATCCCCAGCCCTATTTTGTGTTTTATGTAGAGACAGGGTTTCACTCAGTTGCTTAGTGCCTCGCCATTGCTGAGGCTAGCTTTGAACTCGAGATTCTCCTGTCTCAGCCTCCCACAGTGCTGGGATTACAGGCTTGAGCACCGCGCCCGGCTACTCTGAGTTTTCTTTTCCCATCTCTCCTTCTTGTTTTCTTCTGAATGGATGTCATTCTCATCATACTCCTTTGAATATCAGCATTAGCAAGAACCATGCTAGCTAGTAGGAGTCTTCTTAAGTATCAGCTAAGAATTTTAATGCATTTCTATGTATCTAAGTTGATGTGTAGCTCTTAGGATGGCAGCTGTTTTAGAACCTAGGATGAATATAATTTGTCATTCTTTCTTTAACTTGGCAAAAGCAAATATATTACTACAGACAGAATTACCAGAAATAAATAGTAACTTTGAGCCACATACAAATCCATCTTAAGAGAAATGAATATATTTCAAAGTAGACTACACCAGTCAACTGCTGGCAACGTTCTGCTGCATATTTGGCAGTACAGTAAGTCTGAGAACTCTCCTTTTTTGTGAAAATGGTTTTGATTGGAAACCCCTAAATAAACCATTTGGAATGTGTCATATTCAGAGCTCCTTCTAGGATGCCTTTTCCATGAAACAAGGTTCTCTGAATCACTGTTCTCACTGGCACTTGCTTCCTGGTCATCTCAGCTGTCAGTGCCCAGTGCTAAAGAAGGGCTCACATTTCTGGTCCTAAGGCAGAGAGAACGATAGAAGAACCTCATACCAAGCATGGGAAATGTGTGGGCTAATAAAAGACACAAATGTTGTCACAGAGGTCAAAGAACATAGCCTTTAACCATTCACAGGAGAGTTCTAGTGAATGCATAAGTACCTGCACTTGGATACAAAGTCATTGTGAGTGTGTGTGTGTGTGTGTGTGTGTGTGGTGTATTTTGGGAGAAAATGCATAGCTTTTATTGTGTTATCAAAGGGAATGTTAACACCCAAAGTTTACAAAAAACAAAAACACTAGAAAGGTTAATCACAAAACAATTTGAAACTACTCTGATGGCTCTGACCTTAATGTTTTAAAAATGCCTTCCTTCACTCTGTTACACTTCAAAGAGTGGCATGGTAATGTGGAAAGAATCTATGCCATTTAGGTAACATCTCTGAACTTCAGTTTTCTCAATGTGAAATTAGCATGTAGTAGAAGCATTAAATGCTATGCCAAAGATGAAAGTCCTTAGCCTAGTGCTTTGAAACTAGTGCTCACTTGTGTTGGGTGCAGTTCCCTGTTTGAAATGCAAGTATATTGTAAGCAGATACAATATCTTCCTTAAAGTATTACTTCTTTGTACTTGCCACGCTTTTAGTATAGATAAGCGAAATACAAATAATAACTTGTTGCATATAGTTATTTGTACTTTCAGTCTTACTATTAAATAAGGTTTTTTATTTTAAAATAAAAAACTAAACCAGTACGTAGACAAATATTGAGTGCCCCACTAGTCTGAGGGAGAAGGGTAGGTAGACAGATATATGCCTCTGGGGAATAATTCGTTTCTTCACTAAAATCAGATGGCTGAACAGCTACTATGTAATGTAGCGAGGCACTATGCTATGAGTTGCAAGGTAACAAAAAGTTTTTAAGTCCCTGACCCTGCTGTCTAGGGCTGTATTAGAAAAGCAGACAAAGCGTGTTCACATGAATGCATAAGCCAAGACAGAAAATGCTATAGGAATTTAGATAAAGGAAAAGAAAGTACACCTGACCAACGAAGGGAAGCAGGTATGGAGAAGCCTTCATGGAAGAGGCAATATCAGATGTGAGCAGGGTTTCAACACATAGTGGGATGGGCTCAAGAAACAAATGAAGACACCATGAAGCACACAATGGAAAGTATGACATCAGAGGTACACAATGGAAGTAATGACCATGTGGTTCAGGCTGGGCATGGATTTAACAGCATTAGGAGAAATTATATCAAGAGGTATCATAGAGCCTGCCACATACTACTTGATAATAAAACTGAAATATTACAGAAATATGTCAATTAAGAGGACATTGGCAACTTTCAAAATAGTACATTCTCAGTGGAGGCACTGGCTGTAAAGAAAGGACATTTCTTAGCCTTACTATTATCTCTAATTTTTGTTTTATTTAATTTTTTTACCTCCACTTTTCAAAATTTCAAGATAAGTCTATTTCAATTATAGCTAATGGCAGTAATACAGCACCAGCAAAATGCTTTTGTTATGAGACAGCAACTTTACCTCCTAAATTTGTAGTCTCTAAGCTGCTCATAACACTGACAGTCTGCTAAACTAAATATTTTCCTGTGATTGGAAAGCAATAGATCGACTTCAATTCTATCTTGTCAAAACTACAAAAGTGCCTGCAGTTAATTTAGCATCTAATCATGCACATCATTATTTTTCATTTTGCTTTCATTTCCAAACACTAGCCAATTAATTTTTCCTTTCCCTGAGAAATGTTTAAAGAAAAGGAAATGAAGTCATTAAATCAGCTCCTGTCAGAAAATCACACATATATTTCTGCTTAGGGCTCTGAATTTAGAAACATTCTCAAAATTATTTAACATAATAAGGTCCAAATTCAGAAAATCTTCCAATTTAATTATTTTTGTTAGCTGTATCAAAGTGAAATTTAAATTTTCTAACTTGTTTTCTTTCTTTCCAGGAAGGCTTCTTAAACTCCACTCACTTAGTCAATTAATCCCACCTGTAAAATCACAGGCAGCTATTATACCACCTTAAACAACACCAGTCCCTTAATCCTGACCATAATTTTTGCCAAATAATGTAGTTTATTTAGAAATAATAAAAATTATCAACTTCAAACCATCATTAGACTATTTTCATGCACTAGTCTTCAACAAAAAGATAATACTAAAGGGATATTTATTTTCCTTCTAAGATCAATTTACAATATATTTCATATGCCTTTGGCTAATTTATTAAAAAGAATGGTCCTATTAATATTTATTACTAGTTATTTTTAAGCACAATGATTTAAGTTATCATGTATTTTCATATCAGGAAAGAAAGGTGACAGAACAGAGGGTTTTGTTTTGATTTTGCTCTTTGTTACCTCTTCTTTGTGGTATGCCAGGATCAAAATTCTAGGATCTCAAAAATTTAATATTGCAAACCCAAACCATACTCAACATAGAATAATAACAATAGCATTAAATAACAACAGTAGAACAGCCCTGAGTTCTTCAAGATCCCAGGGGACATTTTCTGAAGTGGGCCACTTTGTGGTAGGGTTTTGCCTACCCTCTTCTCTTCCCTTACCTCATATACTAAAGGTGGAGACAAAGAAACAAATTCAAATCTTTCTGAAGTACATTATATAAAAACAGAATTTGTGATTAGAAAAGCAATATTAATATATAATAGAATTAACATGATTTTTCAGAAACAGTATGACTATCTAAAAAGTTCCATTGAGAAAGGAAGGTAAGCAGAGGTACTATATTTTGCCATAAGCTCTGTCTCTTTTTCATTGATTCATTTTCATTTACTAAAATGAAATTACATTGCTGTTGAGTCACACTCTAATTTTAAGTTTAAAGATATCAGAGCACCTTTCAAATAGAATATTGGCACAAGACAAGCCGTAATCTAGCTTATCTCAATTGTTCTCTGTTGTCAAAGTGGTACAGTTGCGATCCCCATAACAGCCATCTTAACCATTTCACAGCATATTATTCAAATGTGCATTCCTAGGTGGCAACAAGAATAAGAACTTGAGCTCAGTAGCAAAGGGTCTGTGGGATAAATCCTAGGTCAAGTAATAGGAACCTGTAAATGGGGAAAAAAACTTAAGGATGTTCAAATAGCCTGATGCTTAGATTGGGCAGTTCCACTGGCTTTCTGACTGCCTAATGAAGAAAGGCTCTCTTGAAAACTCTTTTGAGGTTCTTGGGAATCCTAGGGCAAACACACTACTTGCTTTTTGGGAAAGACTTGACCTAACCCCTAACAGCTATTTGTTTCACACCCTATCTGGACTAAAATTGGTTCAAGAAATACTGGATAGACTAGCATTACATTTTGTTTCTACCTATGCATAAGCAGCAGCCCTCACATTCCAATATACTTTGTCCTCTCAAGCTTTCTGGTAGTCAGCCAGAGTGACTACAAGAAACCATGTTGTTACTGGGCTAAAGCAGGATATTTCATTCCATTTATTTGGGGGAAGGACATAGGTAAGAGTATATAGCAAGAATACTGAAAAGGAAACCCTGTGTGAGGCAATGCCCTTTCTGGGTCCTTGACAAAATCGGTCATGGAACTAAGACCATGCATATGAGCTGAGAACTGTCCTGTGAACCGACTATGGCATCCACGAAAAATATCAATGAAATGATTGACAGAGAAGATGGTAAATAAAGGGAGAAGGAGGTCAAGTGCTGCTCAAACCAAGCTAAACACCAGATAATGAGGGAAGTTTTTCCTTCACCTAGAGATCTTTCTAAAGGCTCTGTACTGAGACAGGTGGTGTGACATTGAGATGAGCGTAGAACCAGTATGATACCTGGGAGAATAGAGGACCCAGCACCATTGAAAGAGAGGGAAGATTTCTGGTTACTTCCCCAGGCTGCTGCCAGGAACCTGCTGCTCCAAGACCAGAAATAATTAAGTGAAGATAGAAGGCAGAAAGGTAAAAAGAACAACTCAAATTATCTTACATTTTGAACCTTCTTCAGGGTCTAAACGAATCTGGCATTGAAATGATCGAACATTTTTCAAAAAGTACAGTGGCTGAACGCCGCCTTTGTTTGCACAGTAACACAGCTCCTCCAATCTCCAGCACTTGGCTGATTAACATTTCAATCCCAGTTGTTGTCCCTTTAGCGACAGGCATCAGGGTTATACCCCTTCTTCCCCTGTACTACAAATCCCATTATTAACCCAGCAGAAAGCAAGGCGCAATGTGGTCAAGGCTAATAATAGCCAGGCTGCTTACCTTTCCAGGATTGAGTCACCTAGTGTCCTGGGCGCCGGCTGCCCGCGGCCACAGTCGCCGCGCGGAGCAATGTACGTGGTCAGCTTCTGACCGCCCCTACCCAACCTGCCAGCTGCCGCTACAGCTCCCGCCGCCGAGCTCCGGCTGCATGAAGTCATCCTCCTCCGGATCACCACATTTCGCGCGAACCGCGGGGGGAGAGGAATCTCTTCCAGCTGCGGGGACAGACGCCTGGAAACCGTGCCCGACGAACGCTACCCCTTCGGGTTGTAGGTTTATTTTCTATTAAGGCTTTCACAGTCGCAAAAGCACTGGATTGTGGACGAAAAGACAAGATCTAGAGAGACTTTCTCTGCAGAGCGTCCTTCCTCCAGGCGCTCCCCTGTCACTCTGGTTGCATGGACAGCTCCATTCGCCTGTGTGGGTTTCCCACCCTCTTCATGTTCCTTATCAGTATTGTTCATTTCGCTGAATTGGAGAGCTGGAATTGTCTTTTGAGATAAACGTTCAAATATTCAAAAAATATTTTAAATTAGCTGTCGATCTTTCAAAGCCCCTCTTAGCACGCTCCACCGCCCTTTAACACAAATACATGTACACACACACTGCTAAACCACTCACAATTATGAAAGCGGGGACCTCTCTAGCCCTCTTGCCTACGTAATAAATAGGGAATCTCCCTAAGGAGCAAGCGAAATGGGTCGACTAGAGAAAGCACCCACGGAAACAGAAAGGAGTCACCCCAGGATTTTGTTACTGTTTAT
This sequence comes from Geosciurus inauris, assembly GCA_004024805.1. NCBI lineage: Eukaryota > Metazoa > Chordata > Mammalia > Rodentia > Sciuridae > Geosciurus > Geosciurus inauris. The sequence goes on from PVHX01004139.1 coordinate 116,796, forward strand.
TGGTACACTAGTGGGCAGATAGCTGTTCGCTCTAATACCCTTCATTCTCTTTCTCCCTCCGACCGCACCTCCAGCCATCACCAAATCGAACAGACAGCTCTGGCTACAGCAGTAGCATTTGGAAACCAAGAGGCAGAGTCCACATTAATAGATGGCTATAACTCATTCTTTCCTAAAGGATTTATCAGAACTTACCTTAGAAATGAAATAAACATATATGCATATAAGCCTCCTCCTTTCCCTCCTCCCCCATATCTATCCCTCACCCTTCCTCCAAGCTTAGTCTTTTGTCTCTTTCCAAAATTACTGACCATATCAACAGTTTCAGGGTTGCTTGTTCACCGAAAAAAAAAAAAAAAAAAAAAGCCTAGAATTTGCTATCTTGCAACTGAGCCAGGGTTTGTTAGCTAATTGAGTCTTGAGTCATTTCCAAGGAGGGAGGTTCCTTGACACTGGGTTTCTGCGGGTGTTGGAGTTTCCTCATTTAACTTGTCTTTTTCTTGGGATTGACCAATGCTGGGTCCAGGCCAGATGCACCCTGGGAATTCGTCCAGCAATCTGAAGAGTGACGTTGTATAAGGTCAGGAAAGCACCTTAATTAAGTGAAACTTTCCCACCCCTCAGTTTATGGGTTCCAAAACAGGGAGATAGTTATAGTCTAGCAAACTGTTCTAGCAAAATGTTCTAGCAAAATTCAGAATTTTGAAAAATGGGACTACTTAGTTCATTTCTCTGAGACATATTTTCATAAAATCAAGTCATTAATATTGCCATATAGCAGAGGCTTTCTAGTGTGTATAAAAGGGGTATGTGAACACAATTTGGGAGTATGGAATGAGAATGGCAAAATTACATATTTAGTTTCACTAATCTCTAACAAACTTAGTATTTAGCATGTTCTTTAACTATAAATGTAGTCAACAAACCATAATAATATTAAGAATACCTGTGACATTGTCATCCATAAAAATCATAGTTAATGCTCTGTTGCAGTTTTCATAAGTATCTCAAAATAATAGTACTCTAATATTAGAGCAAAAAGTAATCATCATTGATTTTTAAATTTTTATTTAATAGACTATATTTTTAGATGGTTTCAGTTGACATAAAAAATGAGAGTGTTCTCATATCAATTTCTTCTATTAACATCTTAACATTAGTATGGTAACTGTTATAATTAATGAACTAATGTTGATACATTATCATTAAGTAAAGTCTATATTCACATTCCTCTGATTTTTATTTAATGTCCCTAATTATGTTCTTTGCTTCCATTCGGGATACCACATTATGTTAATTTATTATGCCTCCTTAGGGTCCTCTTGGCTATGATAGTTTCTCAGATCTTTTGTTTTTGACAATCTTGATCGTTTTGCAGAGTAGCAGTCAAGTATTTTGTAAGATATCCCACTATTGCAGTTTGTTTAATGTTTTTCTTGGATAAGACTGTGGTTACGGGTTATTGAGAGGATGACCCCAGAGGTAAAGTGCCCTTTTCATCACATCATATCAAGACTATTACAATCAATGTGATTTGTGACTATTGTTGTTGACCTAGCTGAGACACTCTTTGCTGTGTTTCTTCATTGTGAAGTTATTTCCAATCCCTTCCTTACTGTACTTGTTGGAAGCAAGTCACTATTTGAAGCCCAAACCTAAGGAAGAGGAATTGTGTTTGAGGATGAAATATGTGCATCAAGTATTTGGAAATTTTCTGCACAAAAGTTTTGTCTGTTCTCCCCTAAATATTAATTTTTCATATGTGTTTATGTCAATATAGATTTGTAGATATATATTTTGTTCTTTAGGTAATAGTCCACATCATTTATTTTGTTTTCCAAATTATTCCAGCAATGGCCATTGGGAGCTCTTTCAGTTGGTATCTGTTTCTTTGACTTACTTCTTTGATTTGTGTGTATGTTAACAATTCTTTGTGATTTAATTATGTGTGAGAGAACATAAAATTTCCATGGTAGTATAAGATGTTCCAGGCTAATCTTGTATACTTTCCTGCCAGTCCTAGAATCAGCCATTTCTCCAAGGAATCCTGGTTCCATTTATTAGAGAATGATAATACAAACCAAAATCTGGGCTCTAGGAACATTCATTGCTAATGGATGTTGTTGTGTGTTTACTAACCATGTATATACACTTATGTTTACATATTTCTATATGTCCATTTTCCAATATTTCTCTATGTAAATGTCTGTGTCCAAATGTCTGTCAACTAAATATGAATACATACTGTTGTTTCCAGCTCTAATCCATTAACAAAGAGGTCATTCTAGCCACCTCCCCTTGCTTATTTGTAAATTCACATTCCAATAGTGAAGAACATCATTCCTATCATCTGCTATGTTTTCACCTAATTGTTTAATTCCAGTGTATATCTTTAGCAGCATCAGAATAATTCATCCATTCCCTTAATGTCACATAGTTTTAAAAAGCATAGTATTTAATAGAAACACTGCTGTAATTATTTAATGAGTTTAAGTGGCCTTACATTTCTAGATCATAAATTTGTTGCATAAATACTTTGATTATTAAATGTTAAAATTGACATTTTTTTTGCAATTCTATGTACTATATTTCATGCATTTAAATTTATTATTTTGAGAGGAGTTACACAAGCTTTCCAGACAAAAGGTCCATGTCAAAACAAAACAAAACAAAACACAAAGATTAAAATCCCAATGTGGAATTGTTATGAGAATAAAATGAGATGATGTGAAATTGCTTAGTGCAAACTTTAAGGGTAATGCACACTCTACAAATGTTATTCTTGCAAAGTTGGAGAGTTTTCATCTCTACAGTGCTAGATACTTTTGAAGAATGAAACTGCTAAGTCTTAACAATTTCTAACTGCGTTAAAAGAATTGCTAGGTATCACGTGTTGAATATAAAGGCCCTATAAAGTCAAAGTGAGGGAAGATGAGAAAGGGAAAAGAACCAGAGACTGAGAAACTTGGAAGGCTACAGGCTTTGCAGTTGAAATTCAGCCCTGAGTGAGGATTCTTACACACACAGCCTGATATTATCCTTATTTTGAAGTGAACAAAGGCTAATATACAGGTTTGTGCAAAGAGTGGAAGATGTTTGGTTATTATCTTCATTTTGTCTGAGGCAGTGGGCAGTGTTGTGAGTTGGGACAGCCCCAGAACATGTTTTCTTATCCTTTCTAGTACAGTTTCCATTGTATGAAGCCAGACTCACTGGAGGCATAGATAGTTTCTCATGGAAACACAGACACTTTACCTGTCAAAGCACTCTGGCCAGGTGCTTTTAACTCCTGGAAGGGAATCAGTGTATAGATGATTTTATGATAAAAACAAAAATTTAAGAAATGAAATGGTTGAGTTTAGTTGCTTCAGATACTACAGTGTGGTAAGAAGCATAGAGAAACTGGAAAGAAAAGGAAAAAGAAATAGGAAATGTTTTAAAATATAGAGGTTGAATTTGTCTTCTTGGAATTTGACATTCAGCAATATGCCACATAATTTAATTTATAAAGACTAGAGTTATGAAAGAGGTCTTTTTTTTTTTTTTTTTTTTACTTTATAATTGTTCATTGCGCAGTCTTTTTTAGAAACTAAACTTTAGATCTTGACTTTGAGGTCTGCAGTGTTTCCTTTTTGATAGTCTGAAATTAGAGATCAAATGACCTACTGATGACATGAATCTCAGGGCGGGACAAGGTGAAATCAGAGCCAGAGGCCAGGGTCAGCATTTAGAACCCCTGCCTTTGGGTTACAGGAGTCCTACCGGAGGGGCTCATTGAAATGCAAATATCCTATCAGAAAGGGTAACTTGAATATCTCATTAGCAGCCATTAACAATTTAGCAGAGATTAGCTTCTCAGTTTTATTATTGAGAGTAGTTGTCAGGGTGATTTGGCCCCAGCATCTGTCACAGCATTGATTGCCAGGTCTCCTGCTCTCATCACTCTGTAGGGGTTTGCTTAAAACTGGGCGCTTCGTCTAATAAAGAATTGAGCACTTTGTCCTTGACAATCAATATTGTTTTATATAATTTTGACTTATGAGAAAGCATAAGAGGAAGATTCCTATATAAATGTATACATTGTAGTTCAGGGATAGTGAGGCTAACAATACATTCATATTCAAGTAAATATAGATAGACTAAGAGTTTTATATATTAGTGTGAAAGCAATGATACAAGGTAAAATTATCATTTATGTGAAGATTGGTCTTTGATATTGAAGAGTAGTGTATATAACAGAAATAGGACAAGGGAAGGGAAAATGACTATAAACAAAACAAACTGTTTCTTTAGACATTGCTAAGAATTCACCTTGTTTTTACTGGTAAGGAGTTGAGATATAATACACCTATTATGGGGTAATTTATCTGATTGGGAAATGTATATTTGCCTAACTGAAATGATCAAAGGGGGCAACCGTTACCTAAGGGGTTAAAAACGTAGGTGAGTGAAAGATCATTTAGGGCCTTCTAGGAAGTGAGTTTTGGGGAATTAGTTTGTTTTCAAACTTGCAAAATGTGTGATTCTGATGAGATCTTAATGGAGATGTGAAAAAGACAATGGGATATACTAGAATGAAATTCAGGGGAGAGATGTCATGAATGCAAGAAAAAAATGTGAACCATCATGATATTTAAAATCTTTAGACCAGATGGAATCACTTTGGAAGTCAGTGTATGATGCTGGAGGACTGACTCATGGGACACTCCAGTATCTAGCGGATCAAGCAAGGGTATGAAGAAGTGACCAGGGATAGGTAGAACAGTCCCAGAAGGAAAGTGGAAAAGATGTTAGAAGGAATAGGGAGCGATTATAGCTCCTACACCAACAGTAGGTTAAGAAGAGAACTGATAACTTAATAAAGGACTAGGTAACTTAGAGATAACTAATAAGCTTGATAAGAACAGTTTTTCTGTAGTGGAGAGAACAGAACAAAGTTAATGAGAGGATGGGAAGGGGAAATGTTAAAGACAGCTACCATTTTTGAGTAGTTTTGCTATATAAAGAAGCAGAGCCATGGATCAATAATTTAAACTGGATATAGAAATAGAAAAGGATTTCTTTGTAAGTTGAGCATCTTTGTATTCTGATGTGAATATCTCATAGAAAGCAAATAATGATACAGAAAAGACATAATTTCATTTTTCTTTATGGCTGAATAAAACTCCATTGTATATATACACCACATTTTCTTTATCCATGCATCCATTGATGGACACCTAGGCTGATTCCATAGTTTGGCTATTGTGAATTGTGCTGCTATAAACTTGAGTATGCATTTATCACTGTAGTATACTGTCTTTAATTCTTTAGAATAAATACCAAAGAGTGGTATAGCTGGGGCATATAGTGTTCCATGCCTAGTCTTTGAGAAACCTCCATATTGAGGAATGCATTTTGAGTGCATTTTTGATAAATTCTTTCAGAAATATATAGAACTACCCTTAATGATGGATATACTAATTACCTTATCTGATGAATATTACATGTTGTAATCACATATTGAAATACTACACTGTACAAATATATACAATTTAACATATGCTTTAAAAGTGTAAAGCTATCAGAATAGAGTAAGTATAATAGAACTTTCAGTGATTTCAAGGGCTTCACTCATCTCTATTTTTACACTTGAATCCACCTTTTAGATTTACTTCCTCTGGCACTGAAAATGAGGTAAAAATAAAAATTAAACATCTTATCATTGAAGGGCTATACTGGCATTAACTTCTTTCTAACATGGGCTTAGTGTTCTAACTGATTTCACTTCCGTTTTTATTTTCCATTGTATCTAGTTTATTATCGCTAATTTCCCTTCCAATGTGCACGATACATTTTTGCCCCCTTGTGGTTGATGCTGGAATTGTCAACGTGAAGTTTTTCTTATTTTTAGCAGAGGAAAAAAAAGGCTCAAAGTACAGATATTATGGTCAGTGGGAATTCATTTTAAAGAAATATGAAGACTTAAAAATAGGTTCAAATAACAAATTCAACCCTATTCTTTAGTTTCCAAGCTTGAGATTATGTTAAGGATCACATTACTTGAACTTAGAAGATGATACTCAAAACCATTCTTTTAAAATATGAGAATAGGGAATTCCAACTGAGACTTGGTCTCAACTTTATTTAAAGATGAAAATTAATAATGTTTTAAATTAACTAAGCAAGATATATTGTTTTTATAAAAAATTAATTTGAGATTTTATAAATATAAATAAAAAGAAGTCACTGATTAATCTTTACTTGCTAGGATTGCATATGGAAATATACAAATTGTGAGAAAGTCCATTCCTGGGATTATGCACACATCATTGTCTGAATTTCATTAGAAATTTAATATATAAGTAGCTTCACTGTGCCTAACAAAGCAGGCACATTGGCTCCCAGAGAGCAATGAGTATTGCTCATTGGCTCCCAGAGAGCAATGAGTATTTTAACATTCCTTCTTTTATTCACAAAAGTATTTATACAAAAGGTAAAACAAATTAGTTTACTTTAATGTTCATGATACAGGTTGATGAATGTGCTTAAGTGCCTATTTATAAAAAATAAAGATGAGAAAAATGCAAAGAATAGAGAAAAATTGTGTTATGCATGTATATTGGGGGAAAAGAATCTTTTCAAATTAATTTCTTAGTTCACAGTAGCATATGAAATATCTCCACATGAGGCATTCCCCTCTCTTCTGCCACAGGGCAATGATAAGGATCTGTAGATAAAAAGTTCACATTGCCTGTACATTCCAGATAAGTATACACTAGCTCTTAAACAATGAAATATTTTTGAATTTTCCTTTTACATGCCAATTGTTGTATATGGATCATGTTAAGGTGAAGACTTATCAGCTGATTGTAAATTTTTTGTTTAAATTTTCTAAGCATCATAGTAAACAATCCCAAGTAAGTTTAAAGTACCCAATATGACAAATAAATTATGCTAAAGAGAGTGATTAAACATCTATAACATCTATAATTTAAAATATAAGAAGAAATATTGAGATTGGGAATAGAGGAGACCAAACAAGACTAAGGAGGAAACTATGTAGCATCTCTAAAATATTTGAGGAATTGTCATATGATAAAGCATTAGTCTTCTCCAAACCAAATGTTTTAGACCAGTAAGTCAGGTTTAAGTTGATAAAAGGGTAAAGATTTGAATAACTATAACTTTTCAACAATAAAAATAGATTATATTTTAAAATTGTGAACTGCCTGTATCTGAGTGTTTTAATAGAAATTGAATCTATAAAATTGGAAAAGTAAACTCTACAGGCCTTTACAATGAATAAATTTGCTAGTGCCATCGTTTTCCAATTCATATATCTGAGTAGTTCATGCATCACATTCATCATGACAATTCTGTGGTGCCTGAAATGTACAAAACTGTTTCCCATGCTATTGCCTTATGAATATTAGGATCAATCTTTTGTAAATCTTATCTTTCTTATTAAATCAGTAATATTCCTAAACAAGGGGCTTTATTTTATGAGAAAGTTAAAAGTCTCAGAAATTTCTAAACTACGTTTTTAGTAAATTATTATCAAGTGTAAATTACCAAAAACTTCAAACATGGGTATCATGCATCTATATCATATAGCCTTTACATAGTTTCTTCAAATGTTAACATTGCACATAACCAGAGTAAATTATTGAAACCAAAATATTTACATTGGTGTAATACTATTAACAAATTTACAGACCACATTCAAATACTGCCTGTTGTCCTATTCTCCAGGATCAAATCCAGGATCACTTATTTCATTTATTTGCCATATTTCCTTACTATTCTCCAATGTAAGTAGATAGCTCATCAGTCTTTTATGACCTGAGTTTAGAGAGAATCATTTTGCAGCATGTCTTTGTTTGACATTTTCTCATGGTGAGACTGAGATTATGCTTTACTCCACCAAAACACGAGAGTGATGCTATGACCTTGTTATGCATCGTATTAGGACATTCAAGAAATCCCTATATCTTGTTATTGGGTGATATTAACTTTGTTAACTTGGTTAGAGTGATAACTGCATAATTGCTATTTTTCTGTTTGTACTTAATAAGCATTTGGGGGGTACGTAATTTGGAACTGCAAGTATTGTTTCCTGTTTTATTTTCCCACACTAATTTTAGCTTCATCCATAATTCCTGCCTTCAAGAACTATATGTCAAAAATCAATTTTTTACATAAATGGTCATTTTTTTATTCTTATAATACCTTCTACAGTTATTAATTATAATTTAATTATAAGGAAGAACTATACCACCCTAGTTTCTAAATTATAAATTTAATTAGATATGAACTTATAAATATTTATTTTTTCTATTGGCTAAAATATACTTCTATCAATTAATTTGTTGCTTGAATTGTTTAGTTATTGGTACTTCTTAAAGATCTTTCCTGATCATACACTCTTTGGATAGTATCACATCTTACTTTGTGAAACTATGAAATGCTCTAGACCCATCTATTTATTTCTCTATTCCACAACTAAATCAGTTATTTCTCCAAGGAATTCTGATTCCTTGAATTAAATAATGGTTTTTAGTTGGGAGGTTGAGGCAGGAGGATCACTAGCTCACAGCCAGCTTTGGCAATTAAGCAAGGCCCTAAGCAACTTAGCAAGACCCTGTCTCAGAATAAAAAAAAAAAGAGTTGAGTATGTGGCTCAGTGGATAAGAGTCCCTGAGTACAATCTCTGGTACCAAAAAACAAAAAACAAAAAAAACCAAAACAAAAAAACAAAAACAAAAAACAAAAAATAAATAAAAAGGTTTTTACAAACCAGTATCTTGACATGAAGTGTACTCATTGCTACTCAAGATACCTCATTGCCTTCCAACAAAAACACTAAGAAAATATGTATGGACTCATACACACATACAAATATCTCTATTTTTATATTCATTAATGTTTTCATATTTATTATCCTTGTATATATGCACAGACACATATATCTGAATATCCATTTCTGTCTATCTATATATCTAACTATGTATCTATCTACCCATCAAACCATAAGTTCAAGCTGATACTGGATTTCAATCCAGCACAATAGGGTTTATACTAGTCTCTGTCATCCTTTTTTTGACAGTGAGAAATCTGATTCTCATTACCCACAATCTAATTCTTTATTAACTCACTCCAAAAATATATACAAGAACTATGAAAACAAAATTTCTAACAAATATATTATTTGTCTAGTTATTTTTGTCTAAAGCATTATAATGTGTATGATCAAAAGTGTATGGTCAGAATACTGTCTACCCAAATTCTAGTTTAGTGTGTTCTCCTGCTTCTTTCATTATAATTTTAAAATTCATTTGTAATAATGGATATTTGTTAAAGGTTGTGTGCCATTTTGAGATCCTTCCACATTCTATTTTATTTATTTTATTTACATGAGTATGTAAAATATTCTTTTTAGAAATCAGAACTATACAAAAGTATATTCATAGAAATGTCACTCTTTACAACTCTTCAACCCTATTCCAAGTCTTTGTTTCATTCTGCTCAGTTCTCATCTGCTGCCTGTAAATATGCAGCAGGACTCGTTTCTGATTTATCTTTTCTACATCACTTTTTGTACAAATGAGCAGAAATATGTGCATTTAGATATATTCTTTTCCTTCTTACATGTAAGGTAAGTACTTTAAGGTATTATTTTGCACTTTGCCTTGAAGGTATCTTGGCTATCACTACATATCTGTTGACAGACAACTTCTTAGTTTCATATATATATGTGTGTATATAAATATATATATGTATGTATATATATGTATATGTAGTTCCTGTGTAGTTTGAGAAAACAACAACATGTCATATGCTCAACTCAAACCTACTGAACAGAATTTCTAACAGAAAAATTGATCCATGTGTGTATTAAGTTCCCTTGGAGATTCTTTTCTTTGAGGGAAGTTTGGGAAACATGTGTGTCTCTAAAATTAGCACGTCTAAAATGGAAACCTCAGTTACTCCTTCATCCAAACTAATACTTCACAAATATTTTCTTTCTCATTAAACAGTGCCATAAGTCATGTGTTAATTAGTTTTGCATCACTGTGACCAAAATACCTGGTAAGAATAATTTTAGAAGATGGTAAGTATATCAGGCTCAGGATTCCCGAGATTTAGTCAATGGTAGAGTTCTTTGCTTTGGGCCCAAGGTGAGGCAGAGCATCATAATCAAAGGGCAGGGTGGAGGAGTGCTGCTCAACTCATGGCAGCAAGGGAGCAGACAGAGAAAGGGAAGGGACCACAGAGAAGATAAACCCTTCCAGAACATGCTTCCCAGTTACTTACCTCCTCTATCCATGTCCCAGCTGCCTACAATTACCACTCCATTAATCCATTCAAACTAGGATGGAATGATTAAGTTATAGCTATTGCAATTCAATAATTTTACCTCTGAACATTCTTGCATTTACACAGGCGGTTTTGGGGTCATCTTATATCCAGCCATAACATTTTGTCCCTGACTCACAAAAGCTCATGTCCATATCATAATGCAAAAGGCATTTGTTTTATCTCTAATAATTTCATAGTCTTAATAGTTCCAGCATTATCTGAACATCCAAGTCCAAAGTTTTGCTTAAAACTCAAGGCAAACTCTAGGCTGTGAGCCCATGTGCAAATCAGCAGCAAGTTACATATCTACAATAGCACACAGTAAAAGTTTCCAATTCAAAAAGCGGAATTAAGGCATAGAAAGAAGGCATGGGAATAAAACAAGATGGAAACCCAGTCAGGCAAACAGATCCGGTAACTCTGTGTATAGAATCTAGGGCACATGGTGGTAAGATGTGTTCCTCAAAGGACTTTGCAGCTCACCTTTATGGTCTTGCCTGGTGTAGTGCACATGGCCTTTTGGCCTGGCTTCCTCTGTAGCCAGGAGCTTTTCTCAGCAGACAATCCACATTACTGGCATCTCTTAATGCCTGGGGTCTCTGTTCCAGCTTTTGCTTCACCTTCACAGCTTCACTCACTGCCTTCTCAGGGATAGCCCATAAGGCTTTCAATCTTAATACAATTTGCTTAAGCCGGGCGCGGTGGCGCAAGCCTGTAATCCCAGTACTTAGGGAGGCTGAGACAGGAGAATCGCGAGTTCAAAGCCAGCCTGAGCAACGGCGAGGCACTAAGCAACTCAGTGAGACCCTGTCTCTACATAAAACACAAAATAGGGCTGGGGATGTGGCTCAGTGGTCGAGTACCCCTGAGTTCAATCTCCAGTATCAAAAAAAACAAAAAACAATTTGCTTAACAATATACAAACATGTTTTCATATTTGAATATATAAATGCATAAATATACACATTATACTTATAAAATATATAAGTATGTAATGCATATGTTTATACATGTGTGCTTATATGTACATATATGCACATATATACACACACACAAGTATAGTATATGATGAGATGAATAGCACTTGTGGATGTTGAGGTAATTTTTATTTTATTTGTTTAAAAATGTTTGCTAAATTTTCTAAGTGAACACACTGCAAGTATAAGTTTTTTTAAGATAAGTGTACTTTCTTCGATTTAAATTAAGTAAGTTCAAAATATATTCCACTTAATTTATAACAAAAGGAAACTGGTAGTTAATTGTAGTGGAGACAACTGGCTTCCTATGTATTTACTATTTGAAGATATATACTTGATTCATGCCTTTTCCTACAAATTGTGTTCTTATGTTCATATTCTCTGATACATATCACATACATACACACAAAATTATAGTTTTTATTGTTAGTGTAATCTTTTCCCCGCCCCATCCCAGCATGAGAATGTTAATAGATTCAAACTAAAAACAATTAAGTCAACTAACGTTAGTTGGAATTATGATTATGTTTTCTATGAATATAGGCACAATTCTTCAATTCTCTAATGACAGAGTGTAAAAGTACATTTTACCTTATAGATAAGTTTTAAGATTGTCTAACATTGATAAAACAATTAACATATGCTTGTTATTTAATTTTAATTGCCTAGCACCAATATATGCTTTTTATTCACTATCATTAATAAAAACTTTTAGTAAAGCTGTCAACTGGCTCACCCAAACTTTTTTTTTATATTTTAAAAGTTTTTTTTAGATTTTTTCTCAAAAATTGCATTTTAATACATGTTATCAAACATAACAGAAAAAAACAAATTTTCAGAAGCTGTACACACTGTTACTGAAAATATTTGTTGAGGCAAATAGAAAAAAAATTGTTACAATCATAATTTTTCTAACTTTGCACAAAATTATAAGCAGATTACATTCTTCATATTAAACACCTTTATATGCACTTTCAATGAACAGTGTATATATATATATATATATAT